>LUCH01000750.1:13459-148501 GCA_013368495.1 Paragonimus heterotremus | reverse complement strand
TAACCTCCGCAGAACGGAATCATAGTCCAATTGAGAAGGAATTATCCTACTTAATTTCCGATATATGCAAATTCCATGAGAACGTTCACTTCAGACCGTTGTTATCCATTTTTACTAACAAGAATGGCATTCCCGTGCACACTGTCAACCGCTTTTTCAATATGGATTTACCACTCTTGTTGACTAGGATTTCCGATTTGAACACAATTCTTCGTTAGACTTTGGACATTCAGACTTATTGTCTCCTCAGCATGCAGGCCACTCACTGCTCATTTGTGTTACGAACAGTCGAGTGCAGTATGTGTATATTGTTAGATACATGTTGTTTGTAATAATCACAGACACTTTCTTCCTGAAGCATTCTGTTTCTACTGATACTTACATAACTGATTGGTATCCAGCATGTCTTAAAACCCTAAAATTTCCGTCAGATTTTTTTCTCCACTCGCCATTCACTCAGGGTGGCAGCAGTGAAGAAAACCGCGTCACGTGATGTTTATATTCAGATTCACAATTTTAAACAACAACGGTAAACTTTTGTTTACCGTTTGTTTGCAGGAGAACTTCAAATTTACATTGGCCGATATTACCATGAGACTAGTATTTACCCAACAACTCATCTACAGGGCACAGGGCAGATGTAATGTCCTTCATTCTTCCGACAGTTACGATAAGTTTAACAACATGGTCTGATATATGTTCCTCATATGCAGTCACCAGAGAGTCAAAAACATTCATAAACCAGTCAGCTGACCACTGTAAGAATGTAACTTTTATGGCCAATGCGTTGTCAATTACGATTTTTTACCCAGTGGATTGAATGCCCCTGTTCTGACAAGCCAGCAAGGAGATGAAAGCAGTTCGACCACATGGTGCTCATCACTCACACTTGAGAAGGTGAAAAAACTGGGTGACCATACACAACTGTTCACGCCCAAATAGATCAGTCTAGTCATACAGCTCAGTCGGTGAGCCATTTGGAAAAAGAATACATTATTCTCTTTCTGATGTATCCATATGGTTACAATGGACGTCTCACTGGCGGAGGACCATGAAGTGTAAAATGGCAGGTTGTCCCAGTTGATGGAATGAAGAAGCGCCTACTTTCTCTTTTGGGCTACCTAGGATGCATGCGGGTTTTTTCGAAAACAGGACACAGTAGTCAGCATTGCTGTCTCTACGCAACTCGTTACCTCTCGAATGGTTTTGAATGAGTTGGTTGTCAAAATGTGTAAATTTACAGTGAACAGCCGGTTGGTTTTTCAATTCTAAACGACTAGGTGACAACCACTCAGTAACACAAGGGTTGGGGGTGTTATGAGGTCACATAGACACAGACAACGAATTTGCATAATGGGACAGTCAGCGGAGTGTGCCTGTCCAACAGTAGCACAGAAATGATACATCGATATGGTCGTATGTGAGTTTGGCGGGATATAACACTTGCAAGGTTTAAAGACCGGTGTGGGCCTAAACAGACTAATGTACCTGTTCTCCATTCAACAGAATCACTGGAAAGTCCAGTCAAGATTTGTCTAATCATCCTCACTATAAGTGATTAGTATTATTCGCAGGAAATACACGCATCGAGGACAGCTGGAATTGTTTACGTAAATCCGATTCTGTGTTTAAAGTTACAGTAGAAGAGATAGGATGAAGTACATTGGTTTTAGTAAAATCGCTTGGGTCAGCCAAATGAATGTATACGAACTTCAGAGCATTTCAAGCAGATAAAATTACGACTAGTTGGTAGAAAATACGCGCAACCACTACCTGGTAAACATATGACAAGAAAATGTTAGCAGGGAAAAATAGCTGACTACGGACAAACAAGAATAGGCAAGCACAAAATCTCCCTGCCGAGATTAATGGTAGTGTTAACTGAATACTCAGAATGATGTATCGAATATATGTACTGAGCTTGTCATAATACAGTCCGGTAGTGTGCCAGATTAGATACAGTCAGGTACCGAATGAGTATCATCTGAGAATGAAACATTTCATTTCATGTTAAAGCCTCAGCAAATTACCTCAATGGTAGTAAGTGTGGTTAGGTAGCAATGGGTTTCACAACAGTGCAATTTGAAGAGAATCGTATATGTAAAAATGAAGTCCTCTCTAATAGGCTGGACCGACCAACTTAACTGCGGTGATTGTCAGTAAACCTATTTCTCATTACTGTTGTTTTATTACATGGTTGACAATGAGCTGTACAATGGCGTCCAAGAGATAAAATACCTGCTTTGCTTAGTTTGGTTGCTGTTACTACTGCGTCGTAGCTAGCTCTGGTGTTGAACCAAGGTTCAGACATGCTGACCAAACAACTATCTCAACGTTATCCTTAGAAAGCCAGTGGATCAAGCTACCAGGGTGAACAGAAAGAAATGATTGTGACGTTTCAGAGACACAGTCAACGACCTATTTCACACATATTGGTTTGGGCAGCTTTTTGTGCATCCAACTCGAACACCATTAATAGAAAATCACCTACCGTCTATATAGCTCACATCCTTCTATGTAATTTGTTATTTCAGTCTTCTTTCAACACCGCTGTCAAACTCACTTCAGTAGATGAAGCAGTTAATACGGTAATCCCTCTAAAGTTCACAAGACGACCAACACCTGTAAACAGTTGTTTTCTACAGCCCAACGTCAGTTCACTTGATTTAAATGAGTATGCAAATAGTGGAAAGAGATTTAGCAGAATAGCACTGGCTCACGTAACGAGTTATAAAACCCTATACGTCTACAGACTAACCGATCACACGACGAACCACCAGTGTTATTGATGAGTAGTTTGGAGTCCGCATATCACTAGGCGACCTTGTTATGGTTGATAATGCAGGTAGGAATACAGTCTGTCGAAGTAACTTCTAGTTACGACAACTGCAAGTCTTTCACAAATTTTTGTGTAGACCAAAATTTGATTGCATAATCGAGTGGCTACGACTA
Organism: Paragonimus heterotremus; assembly: GCA_013368495.1. Classification (NCBI taxonomy): domain Eukaryota; kingdom Metazoa; phylum Platyhelminthes; class Trematoda; order Plagiorchiida; family Troglotrematidae; genus Paragonimus; species Paragonimus heterotremus. Next base: position 145,549 of record LUCH01000750.1, on the reverse strand, counting down.
ACATCCGTCGTCCGACTAATCTGAGTTGGCTGACCGGAACCCCATGGACTACATGGAATGCCTTAGCGCGGTCAATACGGTGGTTTGTATTGGTTCGATGTGCGATGACTGTGCTACTTTGTCTACGGACATATCAGACTAAGGCCCAAAAGCTCATTGTTAACACGTTAGTTTGCAGTTTGAATGGTTGAAAAACAGACGTTTGAAAAGTTGTAACGCTCTACATGATCCGTGGGTATCCTGCTAAATCCCTTCATACCGTTTTGAGTTTGCTGAACTTATACAGTTGTATTGATCTGACGAAGAATTATCGAGAACAGCTGTTCACCACAATGTTCTCCTCTGACTAGGGCCGAGTTTTCCAGACACTTCTGAACCACCGCTATATCGCGTAACGTGATAAAAAAAATCTTTTCCGGAACTTCTGCTCACTTGATGATTAATGGTACTTAAGTTTCAGTCGACGTATTACCCACGAAGGTCTTCAGAAGTCAGCAGACAAACTTACGAAGTCCATGTAATACCGGCCATGTAAGTCTATCACAACATGCTATTCGAGCCCTCTTAATCAGTCAGCCAGGAGTCAACCGCACAATGTGGTCAAGTGAAAAACAACAGCTTTTCAATAATTTTAGAACTTTTCTCATTTACGACAAACTCCCTTCTCATATCTGATATTCTTATGTCCACGGATGGCACAACCTTTGGTATCGATGTAACCATGTGTGATCTGTGCAGAATGAACGACAAGTTAGCCTGAAAACGCATCAATAGGCACATCCTTTCTACTCCGCTCACGAATCTCCCGTTTTGAAAACGGCTCATTCATTCACCTTGTCACAACTACAGCAAACCAGTAGTTAACAACATTATTTAAAAAAAAACATTAGCTTAGTAAGAACCTCGACTAGGAAACTTCGTTGAACTGGTCACAGCGGAACTTTAACGTTTGGGCACTGCAATCAAGGAACCGAAGCTAACCGAAATTCTATCCTCCAAAAACCTTGAATTCACTCATGATGGAAATGGCTGAATGACAATTTGGTTACAGTACATGAGCAATGCTAATTATTTGCTGGTTGACGGTAAGGCGTTTGACCAGCAAGCCAAAGATCCAACGATCATATAAAAATTAACACCCGCTGAATACCCTGAATGTCACAACATACATTTTACCAAATAAGCCTCTGAAGTTTAGACTGAAAACGTACATTTTGCGTTATTTATTGGAATATAGAAGAAAATAAGCCGAAGTTGCACGGTTTATGTCCGGACAAATTCCGCTGCATCTTTACGAGTGCACATATCGGGCCGTTTATATATCGATCTGAAAAAGAAAATGAAACAGCAGAAAAAGTCAAATATCGGAATTCACAATCGTTTCCACTACCACGGTGGCGATAACTGTGCAAACAGCTGTTTCTGAACACAACACAGGTTTGGACTTTCAGACAGCAACGGCTCCAGCAAAGAGTTGTTTTCGGTTGTGTAACGCAGAGTCCATAAAGGGAAACGCCGTTACCGGAATGTATTGGTGTTACGTTAGTAGACTGCCGACATGCAACGGACGACACAGGCCCCTGGTCTCCATATCTGGCCACAATGTCATGTGTCTGCGTAACCTGTTGTTCAACCCCCCCCCCGTCAGATATGCTCCATGACTAACTTACTAGGGCTGTGTTTCTTCAGCATTATTCTCAGTGAAAAGGCGTTGATCATCGAGGGCCCACGTAATCTCCCCACATTTCCCAGAATTCATGTAACGATATATTCTGCGAAATCATAGTCATGAATTTGATTGCCTCCGTCTCATACAGGTGGCAGGTGGACAGCCTACACTCAGAGTTTTCATAGGTAGACTATCATCTACCATTTGTTTCCGCTGTAATAACGTGCCTACTTGCGTAACTGGATTTAGCATTAGAAATGTTTATGTAAAACCTTACCTACAAGCATTTGGGAAGTAAAATCTTGTAGGCGACCCCAAAATGATGCAGATTACATCGCAGAAGCGAATGACACAATGAGAAGTTGCACCTAACTACGTTACAGACACTAGCACAAAATAAATTGTCAACGATAACCAACATTGTGTTTTGTGTTGTACGGCATTTTCGGTCACATGGATGCCAGAAATGAGATCAGCTGAGACAAACCGAAAACCGCTGTTATCAATCACAAGTTTAGGGATCTATTCGCCAAGCACCTGAGTTTAGAATCGCTTCAGATGATAAATACTGTTATCACTGCTAGTAGGGAACAGTCCTAGCAACGAAAGAGGTATGGCTACATCTTACTAACTATTCCGTCTCCATATAAACAGATGCAGTTATTCACGTTCCACGTGACATGTTCTTGGACAACCAACTGGTTCACCCAATGTTCAGCACAATGTATCCGATTGGCCTATACTTTCCGATGGAGAATTGAAATGTAAATTTTACTGTCAACGCCAAGTCGTTGAGGTTTGTTACATAGTTATATCAGATAGTTCAAATTTACCCCGTACCGATAGGATTGAATAGGTACATTGATTCGATTTTCTTATTAAAACTGAGTGGCGAGTTTGCACTACTATTCCTCTCAAATTCACCTTCACTGTTGCTGTATATGTTGTCACTAAAATGCACTTCTTCGGGACATTTTTTGTTTATCTATTGTATTGATCCAATGTTTCAATCCTAAACCAAAAGTTGCAAGTTGAGAGGTTTCTAATTAAACGCACGAGAGCTTTACTGGACACCATGCAACCTTCAGATCAACCGACCCAACGCAGTGAGCTGGAGAGACAGTTTAGCCATTAGACTGCGCATGATGACAATTTTTATATTCCGGTTAGTCTGGTCCACTCACTCAAGCTCCGTGGCTGCGAGCAAACTTCGAGTATATGCAATAGAAAACAGGGTGAACCATCACGATACCTCACGCACCAACCACCTCTGCTGGCGCCATACAGAGCATCAGTTTTGTCATGACGTTCACCTTGAGTCACCTTTTGCATACATTTACAGTACCAAGACTGATGAGCAAAGCTCTTGTTTATAAAGCAATGGTGCTTTCAGACATCATCTTAAGAAGACGTTCATTGATTATCATTTACTTCCTAGAAATATCCTATCGGTAGCGATTTGTTTCGACGGAGGAAACCCCGTCGAAATGGACGGGCACATGCACACACACGGGCGAGCATACGACATTCGTCTCCATTGGTCATGTTCAGTTATTGGTCTTCCTTCTTATCTGATTTAATCATTGATTGATGTTGATAGGTTCACAAGTTTCGTTCGGTTTATCTGAGAGCGGCTGTACAAATATTTGACGTTGTGAATTTCGATAGGATAACTTGAAATACCCAACCTTTATCACACGTTCAATATCTTTGATTTCCCAAATTCGCCGGCTAAAACATATAGGAATGACAGTTCAAAAAAAGTAGTGCGCTAAGTCGTGAGGATTATCAATCTTAGTTTTATACATACATCATCAAACTAATCCCATTAGTGTCTTGTTATGTAAAACAGTGTATATCAGACATTCGTATAGCATCTATTCAAAGCACTTCCAAACCACCTAATTACTAGTTCGAAGGCACATATGCGACATCACTGTATATAATTCTCCACAACTACCGTCTTCCAAAGTTTACTTAACTATACACCATGTAATGTAGGAGTTCTATTGTTGAGTCGTGTATCTCATTTACTCCGGAGTATTGTACCCACTTTTGCTGTATACTTTAAGCCCTGAATCTGGGTCATATGGACTTTTCGTTGAAAATTGTTTGTACATAAGCAAGTGCCAACTGACTTCTGCATATGGGAATATGACGTTGTTCTGATGGATCAGTATTCCAAGGAAGAGGGAGCACCGTCAGCTGAGGTAGCCTATCTCTTCATCTGTCATGGTGCGTGGTGGGGTCTTCAACATGCCCGGAAAGTGTGTGGAGTTTGCTTATGGGCAAAAGGCATTCGATCGTATGGGAGATAGCCAGACGACTTCATAGGTCAAGGTGCACTGTCAGTCGTTTACTGAGGAACAAACCTCCATAAGTGAATGAGTATGAGATAAAAAACTGTCCCCAGAGTCCTTTGTTAGAGGTCTGTTACAACTAGCAGTGACCCAGGATTGAACCGAACGCGTTTTCAGAAACACCACACTGACTTCCACTGGATGGGTAAAAGATGAAATGATCGAGTTCGATCACACTCCACGTTTGAAACCCATATGTGAGGAACATCTTCATGACTTGTGATGTCTTCTTTATAGATTGCATATACTAGCTTACCTAGCGTGTTCTCTTGATCTGAACCTAACCTAGAATCTATTGGAAGTATTTGGTCAAGTATGGAAACATGCAGCGGACTATCACTCCACAGTTAGGCTGAAAGATTATCGAGCAAGAGACTGGAATGCTCTAGATTCGTTTATCATTAACACGCTGAGAGACCTTATCAAGGCTTCGAACCTGAAGATAGGAAGGGCGTCCACATAGGTATCTCTGGAGTCACAGGTACAAACACGTTTTATTGGTTTATCGCGGCCATTTCTGAAATTCCTCCAGTAGCACACTGACAATAAACACCTTACAGTTAAATCTCGAAGTCTCTGACATGAAACTTGCGCAAATAGGGTTGAATCGCGAAAAACGTTCATCGTGATCTTCATAACGATAGGATTATCTTTAAAAATAAATTGGGTACATCTGTTCTTTTTTAACGACCATTCATTTGCGTTCCCCCCTCCTCTTAATAGGACTAATAACCCGACACTACCTTCAAATATCTGGCTAATAAGTCTACCGACTTACATTTGGACAGATGTACAGATCTGAATCCGGTTGAAACCGCACTTGCTGGTAAAAAGACTGAAAAATCTACACAAGTAATTGCACAGTAGTCCAATTTCAGGACTGTTACTGATATGTTTAGCTATTTCTTAGGTCTCATTAGTGACAACTGTGCTAGTCACACCAGATAATACAATTAGGTGGGCAGGCAGTCCACAACAAACATACTGTTCTCCTTGGCTGCAAAGATCCATCCAGGTTTCAGGTCATAAGTGAAGAACATAAGAAACGCCCTCACAAAATAGACTGAGGAGGATAAACATGAACCCTTCCGGACGGTTCCGCAAAATTCGAGACCAGTGCGTCTCTTTGATGTTTGTTCTGACGATGCGCCTTTCACCAAGACAGATAGTCGCAACGAATAATATCACTGCTATTTCACACACCCGATGGTGTGTTGGTGTGTATAGATCAAACAACCGCGGTGCCTATCCTCTTCATTCCCCCCATCTGTGGACAAGTTTCTCCCACCTCATCTCTGTTGCGGCCGCACTTTGACAACACACTAGTCACAGGTCACGCATGAGGTGCTTGGTTAGACAAACTCAAAAATTTTCTCGAACAACCGCGACATTAATCAGGTGCGAACTGGTGTTTGGATTATTTTGGCTTTAGTTACGATATTACAGCAACACCATACAAAACGTTGTGCGTGTAGATTGATTGATGTTCTTTTTCAGCCGTCATGAATACATGTTATTGACTGTTCATCTTTACATGTAAGAGATATGGTTGATTTAGTAGGTCGTTAATCCACGGTATGTTAACTTAGTCTGAGAATCAAACAGTGGAATACTGTAAAAGACGGTACGGATTGGAAATCCTCAATTGTCCCTTTAATCTCAGCAACAGTAGTTTAGTGACACATTTAAGTTTGTCTGTGTATGGCCAACGGGGAATTAATTTTGAAAAACGAATATTTCGAGTGATGCAGTGGAATGTGGACTCATCAGTAGGTCGATAACAGCTATTCGAGTTGTGGTACCGAGCAGTTTAAAGTGTATGTTCATAGATTGGTTTTAGAATACCAAGTGCACGTACAGTGATATAAAACGCTCCCCAGTCCGAACACGATATTCACAGCTCAGTAGTGTTACAGTAGATTGCAACTTCTCTCCTCTTCATGCGTCCGATGTACTATATAGTTGAGGACGGAGAAAAAATAATGCAAAATTGTGTTAAGATGTGCACCTCCTAACTAAACAGGCAAAGTGAATCGTGCAACACCACTCGATCCGGAGTCAAGAGAATTATCATTTTCGAGATTATGAAAACCTACTGGTAGCATCAAATGCCAGCTGTTGGATATGAAACCGGAATACTTCGGTCCACATTCTCTGAGGTAGATCCAATGTCAGGTGAATGGTTCTGCACGATTCCAATTGGTCAATCAGGTTGTAGCCGTGAGCTAAAACGCTTGCATGCTTCAACTCTGTCGGACATGTGTTTCTTCATTTGTTAGGTGACCCCCAATAACATGATCTATTCAGACACCACAGCTGTTGTGTATGGTCGTCTCATCTGATTCGTTTTCTATGTTGACTGTCTTTTGTGTTAACTGTCTGACATATATACTCAGAAATTACACTGGTTAGCTGACGACTTGTTTGCAATAAACGTTAGTGTAACGTGCGGTCGAAACCAACAAGCGCATACAAGTTGAATTCGAATTGTGTAACGGAGCGTGCTGCTGTGTTGTCGGAGCCGTTTTAGTTTTCGTTTGTGTAAGTCGTGTGCATGGCTTGCTGGGCCTTTGGTTCATGCTTGTTTCTTGTTGTTTTCTTTTTCAGGACCGTTGTTGGAAACCTTACTGCGGAAGAGCGCTATCTGCCAGTGTATCCATATTGCCCCAGACTTGGTCCGTAGGTGTAACGGACAATCAGCGTGCAAACAGCCGGCTTGCATGTTATATTAGTGCTAATGTCTTCTCTTCCTCGAGTTGGGAATCGAGCCATACAGTCGACTGCGTAATTGTAGCAGGGACAATCAGATTCAGTGGAGTCCCTAGATCAGTAGTGACGTTGAACTCACTAAATGAAACTGTGCAGAAGCTTGGTCCTCCTCAACCTCCTAGATGGTAGCATAATTTTATAAGGTATGATAGCACAAGTAATGCTTCCGGTGAATGTTGACTATTAAACACATACTACTTATGCTATGAACTCCAGTGAGTCTGAGATAAACGGCACAACTAAACTACAAATGAGTTAGTATCAACAAATATCACCATCTGTTGTTCCTATATTAGGATTTGTAGTCAGAGTTCGCCAGGTACGTATACCTGATTAATGGTAGCAACCACGAAACTGGTCAGTAAACACATTTTAATTATGCTCCTATACCTCGCAGAATCAATATCTTTCCGAAAGTTTCTTCAAAGTGAATCTTTGTTCATTAGTAAATATGTAAGATTTGGAAAGACTGAACTATTGTACAGTGTCGGACCTGCAACAAACTGTGTGCGAGTTTGATATGTTGAAGAACTTGAAGTGAGTTAAACAATTAGCCCAGGAATATGCTTAGAATCAGAAACTGTTATCATCTTTCAGTAAAATGTTCTGCAGATATCAAAAACAGCCAAGGTTATGTTGTAAAATCATCGCATTCGAAAACGTGTTTGTGTGATCTTACCGGTAGTGCTGTGTTTCATAAGACGCAAAATAAGTACAGGTCAATGGTATAACAATAGTCATAAGTCTGGTATGGAAGAACGTAAAATCTATGTGAGGGCAAGGTATTGTGAGACCCAGAGCCACAAAGAACATAAAAATAGTCTTATTGCCTCACAAAATACGAGTTCCGCATTAAGTGACCAGGTTAAGTTGTGTGATAAAAGACTGCTCAAAAACATGATAGACTAGAGTTTGGGAACATTTTCCTGATTAAGACAAAATGGGTCGCAGTTGACAGAATGTTTGTCTTCGCGTCGGTATTCGAATGGAGAGAACGAAACTACCAGATAATTGGCAACTCTGACTGAGAGGAAATAATAACCCGTCTCATCAACCAATTCTGCAAAAGTAAAGGGATGTTGTAAGTGGGATGTAAGGTCCAATTTCAACGTCATCCTTGTTATGGTTCTGCGGTACTAGAACAACCGAGACATCTCTGTCTCTGTTAGAAGTGCATGAGGGGTCGTATATGAACTGTGCTGCAGAAAAGACGCTTCTGTCAAGAGTACTTAGAGACCAAATATTTTGGCAGATGAGAATCCGTATGCAACCATAATGTAACTATGTAAACCCACCGATAAGCTGATATATGGAATTTCCAGATGAACAGACACATCCATAAATGAATAACAAGCCGTTGTAATCCTGCGGTTTGTGTGTCACTACGAAACTAAGCAGAAGGTCTTTGAGCTACTACAGCTCAGAAGACTTGTCAATCAAAGTCTCTTATACCATGCACCACTAACAGAAGTGAGAAACGGTTGAACATAAAGTACTTCTTCAATCCAAGTGACTTTCTGCAGGAAATCGATATGAACGTCAACAATCGACCTTCACAGAATTATCACAAACATTAAAAAAGAGATTCTTTATGAATACTTGGAATGTACGAATGATATCGCATCGCTTACGTTGTGGACCATTTCGTTCGTTGGATAGATGCGAGACACTGGATTTATCCAGTGATACTCCAACTAACATCGGTGACAATTTTATAACCAGTTGATATATCTTTTCTTCTCTTTCCACGAAGGATGGAGGTATTAAAAGCTGCGGAGTCAGCTGCTCAGTAGCTTTCAAACAAAGCTATCGGCTAAGGTTAACATACAGTGCCCATCTATCACAATTGCATTCACTCAGGACGGCTACATAGAGTAGATTTTCCCAAACAACCATCGGTTTTCACAGAAGGACATCAGGTGCTGTGCACTGCGAAGTGTTGTCGACAACTTCGACTCCGTGTTTGTTTCCGTTACAGAATAGAAGCATGTTTGGTTTCCGTTACAAAGTCCAGAAAAGACGCGTTAGATCGACCACGGAATAGAAGTGCGCTTAACAGAAATATAATTTTCCTCCTTATGATGAGGAAAACGGAAAATCTTGGTCCCGAGAGTGACGCGACTGTCACTGCAAATTGCTCCCAAGTCAAACCAAAAGACGAATGCGAATAGCCACTTTGTTCTGCTCTAAAACGTGTACGACAGGAAGAAAAATACGAGGTATCTATATGGTCCATGGTGACCTACACACATTTTCGAATCAAAAGCTTGCGGAAAAATTACCAGAAATAGTAGCCAAAGTCACTAAGCCATCAATAAACATGGTGGAATGATCAGATGGGTAAAAAAGACATTGCAGGTTACCCATGGATTGTTCTGGGAATTTTCGTTCATTCTGGTTGGGCAAGTTCGTCTTCTCAAAGAGAGACGTGGTTTTGGATAGACCAACCAGTAAACACCTCCAGTTTCTGTAAATAGACTAAAGGTGCATAATAATACGGAATGATTCCTGATGGCTCGAAGCATAGTTTTATCGTTAAAAACGAAAATATGTCTTAAGCACCATGGATCGAGAGGACAGATCTCTTTTGGGATCAAAATTAGCAGTGAACTCGTCCATCGTTCATGCTCATCAGTTGCACTACGTCGTCTATCTCATTTTAAACCTTCGTTAAATGCAATCTGGAACTGAAATAGTGAGCATACAACCAGAGTGGACAGACGTTTGATCAACTGTCCATCTCGGTGTCTTAGCATGCACTGACTGAACAGAAAAACAGGTCAACATAGACGTGAATGTATGCAGTATGTGAACACAACTCGATTACACGAAATTCGTACCTTCACCATTCGTTGTATAGCCACACAATGAAGTTGGTTATGGACCAGTGAGCGTTCAAACCAACCACCAGTCTTCTCACGGTCAGTCATGACTGGGGTCGTACATGGAGTCAGTATTAGTAGATACCAAAACATTCGTTTGCCATAGTTCCAACATGGGTAATCATGACATCTTGGAGACGTTCTACAGGGGAAAACCTTCTGAATCATCTACAACATTCGTCCGAGATGTTCGGGTCCTTCCGAAGTGAGGGAAGCGCGTAATTAATAGAAGCCAAAAAAATCAATAGGAAAAGCGCAAAACTAATTTGAAAACTAAAGAATTAAAAAAAAGAGTTACTTTGGTGTTAACATGTTTTGTTGGTGTGGAAAACCGTTTACTTGTGATGCGACTTAACCAAAGCGGTATTTTCTACGAGATTCACAGGTTAGTTCTTTATGCCGTATTTTTCAGGTTTACCGTTCTCAGCTCAACAAGACTGTTCATCTCCGATTTGTGCTAAAGATTTGGGTTTATTTTGACTCAAGTATTGAGATACTAAAAAAGTATTTGTTACGAAATGTTAACATTTCGATTTTAACCTGTCAGCCGCATATTAAAAACTTAACATGAATATTGTAATACATTCACACCAAATCTAGTACGAATGAAGTCAAGCGATTTGGGCCTCATGTTTGACACTTTATCAATGAAAGGATTGAGAAGAACACAACATTACGAGTGAGCTGTAATACTCAACGTTTCAACCACCTCCGGTGGCCTACCTCAGGTCCGTTGTTATCGAATGTCTTGTTCTGAATATATTTATCAGTGGACTTGGCAACAACGAATAAACATAGGTATGGTCACGGTAAACCAAAAAATCAAGGCCAGAGTAACCTGACAACGTAACTGAGTATTCTGCATACATATAGATCGTTATCGTTGTTTGATATACAGGACTTCGATTACCTACAATAGTTTTAAGCTGAATTTATCTATGGGCACAATGTAGGTGCGGAGTTAGCTGATCGTATGACTGGTTTGTGCGATGCCTTTTGCTGCGGACAACTCACAGTTTTGCGTCTGATTATAGCTTCTGCTATTAACTCAAGTTGACTGTAGTATTGGATGACGTAGCCGACCGGGAAGCTGATCGGCCAGTTTCTGACGCAAGTGCCGGATTGTTCTGTAGATATACTGGTTGAAGTATCGTGTTGTAAACGACCTGTCGACGATAGTGAGAGATTTCGCAACATACGGGCACGGATAGTTGTACACGCGCAAAAGGCGCATATTGGGAATGGCTTACTTTGCTTCGCATGATACCGCATCGAGTTCAGATAAGCATGGTAAAATCCGTAGGTATAAGTTGAACACCACTCACGATTGGTTGTAACTGCCGCATTCCCATAGACTTCCCAGTCAGCACCGCCCGAAACGAAGCGCTACACTCTAGCTTCGCTCTTGTTAGATCTCGTCAGCACTACATATTCTCGCACGGTCGAGATCAGTAGTCCGGCCACGCTTTCATGTGGCAACCGTGTTGACTACTACACTATCGGCTTCACATTAGGTACGACTGAACTAACCAATGCAAGAACACGGTCACATTCGCTGACCGGATAGTATGTAGGAATGCAGCAGCTGCGATTATTTGTGAGCGATGCTCCGCTTCGATCAATCAAGGCACCCACAACTTACCGGTAAAATCTGTAGGACAGAGTGATTAGGTTCACTGAGTCACTTCTAACCAATCAACATGAAGTGCGTGTGAATGAATTTCAACGAACGACAAAGGTCTTCTGCAGTGCGGCTCATCGGACCATCCCGTGACTAGATTGTATCTGTCTGACTGAGTGCTCTAGGTTGACAGCTGGTATTTAGATTCGGTAAGCCGACGAATGTTGCACACTTTATGAATGATAATTCCAAGAAACGGTAACAATGCAAAAATAGTCGTGACTAATTCGCTCAGTTTAGGTCTACGTATTACGGACGAAGAGTCCATGTATCACCAACCAAAAGTTAGGAAATCTTCTTCTGTGTCAGGAACTGAAAACCGACAACCTTACTCGATACAAGTTCAGTGCATTTGAGGTAACATCTGACGTAGAAGGGGATAACTACGGAAAACTTAGAGAAATACCTTGCACTTATTGTGTGCTCGTATTCAGACACTACTACTCGTAGGTTCTCCCAACACCACCACACGAGCAAACGGACTACCTGGCACGTACTCTTTTGTCTAGGATCTCATTTGCACGGAAATTTTCATAATGATGTCTTGAGAAACTGACCACCAGAAATGTTCGTCGTTTGTTAGGTGGATCCGAGACGTCATTATCCAGCAACCATAGTTGGTAAATCACTTTCTACGATGGAGTACCATAAACAGGTAATGCCAAGTTTACTGTGCACAGCAGAACTCATACACCTGTTGAAATGCATTGATCATTGAAGCCATTAACCGGGAACTTCTAACAAGTTGTCAATGTCAGTATGTAGGCGATGAAGTAGAACCTATTCACATCGGAATGAGACACCCATTCATCATGCAGCGTGTGCTCGAGAGGTCAGACAATGAACATCTATGAAGATGGGACGGTCGAGGTAACCTGTTCATGGCCCTCGATGTCACCTTACTGACCTCATTTAGATGTTTTTGCTAAGACTAAAATTCATGGTTCACATTCACGACCTTGCTTCACTGCCAAACCATAGAAGTATATCATAATAACGTCGCTGATTTTTATGTTAAGCGGGCCAGAGACGTTCATCACGACAGGATCCCCTAGACTGATAAATTCATTCGAATTGATGGGCGGAAGTTGGAACATTTACTGCAGGATTCAGCATTAACTCCCTTCATACTGCACCAGAATCCTTTTAAGAGATACGTAACTTGTAGGATATCCGCCCCCACTTTAGCACGAATGAAGTCAAACAGTTTGGGAGTCGTGTTCAACATGTTACTGCTGCGTAACTTGGCTTCCTTAGTAAATTTTCACTTTAATAAGGCTTTGTATGTTTCACTACAAGTCGTGGGTTTAAAACAAAAACTTAATCTTTTGACGCTGATGATAACGCTAAACACTAGGTCACTTGGTTTGGTTGAGTTTATCTCTGATACATAAGTCATTTCCAGACCGAGTCAACCATTTGCATCCAAGTCAGTGCAGTGATAAATATTTCTTTTTGAGCTACTGGCAACATGCAGGTCCTTGTTCTTCACATCCAAGTTCGTTAGATGGACCGTGAGACCTGTGTGACCAACAGAGAATATGGCTAGGCGTTTAGATGTGATACCCCCTTACCTGAGATGTCCTGTTCTCTTCCAATTAGAATCAGCTGCATCATCATCATTGTTGTACAACCTAATCACAAAGGCGGTGCATGTGGTATTGTGGTGCACTATCAGGCGGGAAGTGCGAGTATTGCAACTCTCAGTGGGATAGCTCAATGCAGGAGGAAGGTGCGTTCAAAAACCCACAGCGAGCTGATCGGGGATGGTGTGTGCGAGCGGTTGGGTCATCGCTCGTCTGGATCGGATCAACGGGCGAAACATGACAGGCAAAATGGGGTGGACGATTAAATCGGAGGCGCGATTATTCCAACGCTCAGGGGAATATCTCGGCACGGTCGCGGAGGACAGTCAAAACCCACAGTGGATAGATGGAGGACAACACGAGCGACCGGACAAGCCATCGCCCAACGAAACCGGACCAGCGGATGAAGAGTGGCAGGCGGAAAATCCTCGATAGAATGCGTCGATCAAAAACATAAACCGGGCAGAAGTACACCTGACATGTGAGCGAAAACCCGCGGGTTTTGTGGACTGGAATTTTGATTCAAAAATGCGAGCGCGTGTGACATGGTAACTGGCGCGATCGACAATAAAGATTTTGTTTTAATGGACGCCTTTCCGCTACAGTATGTTGTTGACAAGATCGCCACTGCTGAGGAGCATCTCCCGCTCAGAAAGCACACCAGTACATTGTGATCCTTATGCACTACTAAGTGTCCTCCAAACTACTGATCTAAAGCATAACGCTCAAAATTCTGACCCTAGTTCGACAGTGTTGGGCAAGAATAATTCCGGTTTTAACCGTTTAATAAGCAGAATACTAGTCAGGCGTATAATCTGATGCCTCCGTTTAGATGTTATTCAACTCATTTTGAGCTAACAGGTTAATCGAGCATTATAAACTCATAAACAATCTATCAAAATTGGTTGAATAAACAGGATCGCTCAGGATATAAAAACAATTTGAAATGGTGTTCACAAAATAATCCAATACGCAACGATCACAGGCTTACCGAATCTAAACATCAGTTGTCAACCTAGAGCACTCAGTCTGGTCACGGGACGATCCGATGAGCCGTAATCCAGAAGACTTTTGCCTGCTTTTGAATTTTATTCACACGTACTTTGTGTTGATTGGACAGAAGTGGAACAATGAACTCGACCAATTTATCCCACAGATTTTATCATGCTTATCTAAACTCGATTAGTCATCATATACAGCATAGTAAGCCATTTCTGTTAGATGCCCTTTATATGTACCTGCCCATTCGTTAAGAAATCCATTACCCTTGATAAGCAGACTCCAAAAACTTTACGACAAACTTTTAAAATATACGGCAACTACAAACTTTAAACCAAATAGAACTGCGCAGCAGAATGTCAGGCTGAAAGTGACGAAGTTTATGTTCATGGTCTCCGGTGGACATTCGTATGTTACCAATTTGTAAGCCAATCAGGTAAGTGGCTGTAACAATCTGAAGTAAGACAGATGAACTAACAACTGTACGAATCGAATAGAACAACTCACGTGTAGCAAACAGTGTTAACCCTCAGCGTCAGGGAGACCGGAGAATAACAACGACAATCGGAAATGTGACTGTGATTTACGGGGGGACATACTAGCAGATAAATTTTGTCAGCAAGAGTGATAACGGACGCAAAGAGGTACCAGTCATGCATCTTTTAAGTGGTATGTGACGGCAAACAGCTTCACAGTTCAAGCATCATTTGCAGACACGATAACTGGTGCCGTTATAAATCAAAGGATGAATAATTTCTGATCGCAGTCGTTATGGAATATGGAAGTTCGTACGTTACTACAGAGCTTCAAGGATGTGATCAAAACAGTCCAAGTCAGAACTGACTGTGGGCAACTGGCTGAACAGCAGACTGTAGTAAAAGATTGAGCAAAGGTAGCGTTGGACGCAGAACAAAGAAGTCCTGTGAAGCTGAAATTGGCTGCTGGAAAATGGACGTTACTCTTTTGTGGCCTGACCGATATTAGGACGCGTTACGGCAGTTTAAGTTGACTTGGCCTAAACAGGGAGCATACCCATTCATATTCGCCGTCACTTTGAAAGAACTTTTGGACAGGACGCTATTTGGACCGGCTCAAGATTCCAGACTACAGTAACTGGTAAAACAACAGAGGGCTTCCCGGTAACTGTTAATAATCAAGTTCACACTATCCAGGTCACCCGACAGATGTGACGCGGGGGCTGAGTACTATGTCCGGGACCTCTGTGGATCTGAGCAACAATACAAGGAAGGAAGCATTGTAGGGAATACAAAAGGTAATGAAGGAGCTGGTAGTGGATGTATCTGCACGACAAATAGGAGGGTAATGTTAACGTTGATAAGAAAGACTGTCATAGAGCATGCCCCAACCGACAGTTCAAAAAATAAGATGCTGCAGGATTGTTGTTTCTGTTGGGCGTCTCGATTACTAATGTGAATTATTGAGAAACTGAGAGTGAATACGTGTTTTGGTTGACAGGATAATCGGATAGTGCCTGGCTGATACGATGATAGTCACTTCGTTGATTGTTGGTAGGGGAAAGCAAAACAGGAAACCGATCTTGTCGATAATCAGAACAGTTGGTGACTATGATTCACTAAATGGTGCTGTGAATGGATGCCGACTAAGGTATTGGCAGCCAAATCATGAGGTACTGTCTTGCCGTATCTCCAGAAACCAGGCAGACACCCATTTGATTATCATTTTGTGGTAGACGCCGTGATAGACTTAAAACTCAGAAAGTACTGTTCAGTAGCGCTCACAGGCCATCAAAAGGTCCACATCAACCGAGTACATACGTTTCGTGTACCGTTCCCTTGTTCGAATCATTTGTCGGAAAATACGCTGAGGTAACTGCTGAAAATGATGTCTCATACGGTTTGAGTAACTGGAATACGCGCGAAATACCAAGAACCTCGAAAATCCGGCTGGAAGGACCCCACAGAAAACCGGTTCATTTTGTAAAGAAAGTGAAAAGATAAATACAGAACATGTTGAATGAAGACGTTATGGGAGAATGAGCAGTCCGAACAGTTCGCCTGTTCTTCTCTTGAAAAATTTAACGATAAATATCGTTAGTGTATATTCTGAAAGACTAAACCAGGTAATACAGAACATAGTTGCGCAAATTCCATCAGGCACTGATATGTTCGATAAGCTGTAATAGGGAACTTTGTTCACGGTGCTGGAGTTGTGCTCAGGACACTGACAGGTGGCAATCAGCCCCGTGGATCATAAAAAACCAAGATCACGGCGGGTATGTCTTTCGGCTTGTCCGATGCACTGTTCGCATTGTGACGCATTACGGTTCAGTTGGCAATACGGTTAGATAATGCAACGGTAGACTGAGATGTTATTAAGGTATACGGTGACAAAGTATCGAAACAGACCGAACACCTAAATGCTATCTTAACAGAAATTCAGAACTCTGGACTTCAGATCAATGTTGGTAAGCCACAACTCGGACGGTCACTGATGGTGTCACAGGAGTACGGAGTTAGACAAGGTAAACGCAAGCAACTCCCAGATAAGGGAGTGAAACTTAAATGCCAACTGGTTTCAGATTCCAAGCAGACACTTAGAGCTCCTGGAGTGAGCGGGTGCTACGGTCGGTTCCCAGATAGTTTACGCCCACGATGTCACCACAGTATAAACTCCTTTGAAAAGGTGAGTAGTCAGAGGGATCGACGATACCCAGGAGGTGTTCACACAAGTGCAACAAAATGAACAGGTGGCAAGTGGCAATAAAACGGTTAAATATAAAACGAGACTTCATTGTAGCAATGAATGCTGGTGACTTTGGCACAGAGTCAATACATGTACAGAGTTCGGTAAAACAGAAGTACTAAACCACTTATAACGAAGTCTTGACAACCGTCTGAATTCTGGACAAATGAAGACCATACTTGTTGGACCAACAGTTCCATCTGGAAACAGACCACACGCGCCTAGAACGCATCAGGACTGCGAAGGACAAGAGAGTAAAATCAGCCCACGTGCATGGTACCTACAGAATTACCATTTTATTACCAATCACGTGCTTGAGGGTGGAAGTGGTGTGGCTGACTCTCTTTCTGACCGCAAATGGAAGAACTTCCTAAAGTTTAGAGTACAAGGTTTAACAACAGTACAGAACTCGCAAACAGTAATGAGTTTATAGCGTTAAACCACAGTCCCCTGAAACATGACCAACACTCTGACAAGAAACGAAAAGATCATAGCAAATAGTAATGGCGAAGGACAAAAGAATTGTTTCCTGACACGGAAGAATTGTTCCCACCATTAAGATGGTCATAACGTGACGATGTGAGTACGAAAGCCCCTGTGTGACGGTCACTCCGAGACAAACGAGGAGGAGATGGATTGCAAGCTGCTATAAAATAACACAGCGGATAACCTGAAAGATAAAATCTACTAAAATAAAGGGCACACCGACCAAAAACGGAGGACAACGTGTGACGGCTTGCCTGCTCCCATGTCATTATTGCCAACTGGTAAAGAGCAATAGTCAAGGAATTGTGTAACCGGTATGATCAATTGCAAGTTCAGATATCATGGAATTTCATCAGGTGGATACTATGGGACTAGTTCCACTGAACAGTCGCGATTACCAAAACGTTCTCGTCACAATAGAACATTTTACCTCGTGGACTGAGGAGAGTGGAGTTTTAGACGAGAAATTATATGTGATGGGAGACACAGGGATGAAGCACATCATGGCGAACCATGGCGTGACAACATTTTCAATGACGGATCAGGAATCACGTTTTGGAAGTGGAGAAGTTCGAAATCGCTTGCAGTTATTCGGATAAAAATTCATTCGGACAAAACTGGGTCACTCACAAGCGGCTGAATTCATGGAACGTAACGATAAAAACAAGCACGGATAGGCTTACAATCAAAGGAGGGGACTGGGATTCCGTCTTAGTACTAGGGTTATCGGCCACTTACCATCCGTCTCAATGAGCGCAAAGAAATTCGTATCTCAAATGGTGTGCAGTGAAACCGTTTAATTTCTTGTGATTCCGACAATGAGTGACTGAGTCAAAAATTTGCTCACTGAAAGCAGAATACCTAACTACAATTTGAGGACGTTGAATTCACACTTAAGATGGCATTCCACAACTCGACCAGGACGTTCAACTCAGGAGAAAGAGGTTCGAACGTAAATGGCAAAGTCAGTATGTGATACCTTAAAACGGAGCCCATTTTAAACGACTGAGTGGAATAGGAGATTAAAAGAAATACACAGCAGAAAACGATAAATGTGAGGAAGAAAATAAACAGGACAGACTCACAGACAGGATCCAGCACTGAGTCAATCAGAAAGGATTTGTCGGTAGACGGTAGAAGTCGAGAAGTCTCACAAAAGCCGTTAGAGTCGCCAAAAAGTAATATGGAACGAATCGGAAAGATTGACTCATGTGCTGAACTTGAAAACAATCCTAAGAGTTAGAAAAGCTGACAAGTGTATTCACTAATCGGAACTGGGTATAGGCGTAGAAAGCAAAAAAATAAATTATATTTTTTTGTTAAAATTAGAAAAATGAAGCAAAAGATAGGAAATGTCGTCATTTTGCACCAGTTTCGTCGTTAAATGTATATGATTTATGCAGACCATGTCAACAAGGAAAATAGAAGTGCACAATACGTGACATATGAACAGTCGCTATATATTTTTACATATCTTGCAAGAGTGTTTGACAAAAGGTAACTTCCTAAACCGCTCATCTTCTGAATTCACAATAGCATGAACCCCTAACGCCGCTAACAGTTGACGTAAATCCGTGTAATGTTTGATACCTATCAGTCAGAGTGGCGTAATCCCGTCAAACTAAATCAGACACCAATTCGCTTCTGCTTGTAGACGAATAAATGAGACTCGGTATGACCAAGTTCTCTGTACAGGTATAGTGTTCTCCAATTGTATCGTGTTGTAGTTCATTCAACACACTGACGTCATATTACTAAGCTGTGCATTGGGCAAAACGTTTGCTTTTTCAGTGTAAGCTATTTCGTTTTAAGTGATTGACATGAAATTGACAGAACAGGAGAAGGTCGAATTAATGTGCAGCTTTATCGATCACCAACGGAATGTAGAAGAGGATACTACATGTTCTGATAGATTATGCGTTAATGAAAGACCAACTGAGAGAAATTGATTGTGAACTGTGAACAGACGGACTTCTTTATAAAGTAAGACAGTACCGGTTTGTCACAAACATTACACCGGAAAAGGGATTTTTATGTTCCTTCCCAGCTAGTTAACTCAAGAAATTGTCCCATGCATCCCACGGGGTAATCACACAGTAAACAAAACAAAGGGTTGTTAATTAACTGCGAAAAGGAAATCTCATAAAGCAGGGTCGAGATTAATAAGAAAATGTGTCAGGTAAACTATAGTAGGAAACACGTAGGCAGAGGCACGGGTCATAAAAAGCCCCCCTTTTTGAAAGTGAGCTAGTTTTATCCCCACGATTTCATGGCGTCCATTCGATTCGTTTTCACCAGTTTCTGTTACCTAGTCACGGATTGTCAAAGGGTCATTCTGTTGGCAGCTAAGTAAGACGGGCTTTTGTTACGGATTCACACGTACAAACATTGGGCTGAAAACGAGACCATCAAACTTGGATAGAGGGTTGAAATCCCGAAAAGAAATACTAAGGTTATTGAAACGTCATACAATTATTGGAGAACAAAACAAGTATTCAGATTTTACTGGGTTGAAGAGAATCTCAAATCCAAAACATGAAATGTAAGCTTTGTAACCTTAGTAAACCTTTGTTCACATACAATGGCCACATGAAATTGTGATGGCAATGTTGAATTTAGAAAATTAAGGAGACAATGAGGTCGAGCTTATAGATCCAAGCTCCCGAAAAATTATAACGTTCAGGTTTGAAGAGCCACCGGTTGATAATTGGGAGATGTGTGTCATTCATTTTTGGTGCGTAGGTTTAACTCAGCAATCGTATGGCACTCCATTCTCTTCATATGCTGGTGTAACAGGGAGTGTCTTGTAGTGTACTCTTTGTTTGTATCAAACTTGTCAATTACGTCATGCCACTCAAACTTCTAAATCACTATTCCCAGTGGTAAATCGATTTAAAATAACACAACGTTATGAGGAAGCTGTAATACTCTACGTTTCAACCACCTCGAGTGGCCTTCTGCATTATCCTCATCTTGTGAAACACAGACCTACACAACCAATTATGTCGCAAACAGCCAGATGATGAATTGCCGAAAACCAGTTTGTTTGTCACAAGGTTATCATAGATACACGTATGTTACCATCCACAGTGGATGCAACCGGAAGCAGAAGGCAGCATTTTAAATAGCGGATGTACTGATCAATAAAGTTCCAGAAAAATCGGCTGACAGATTGAGAAAATTCTCAACAGAATATCGGCGATCTAAACAAAATGAAAGAAAGCACTTGTGCTGCTGAAAATATACATAAACCAGAATAGATCGCCGTTCAGTTTCTTTTCGATTTGCAATATCCTACCGAAGAAATATTGTGTTCTCTGATGTCAACATTAGGGGACCGTGGTACGACAAAAACATGATTTGTACAAGAAATTGGTCATATCGGAGAGGTCAGTCCATTACGGAGAGAGATGCCTGGTAGTTAGAGTTTAGCCCTGGCGCTTTCTTGTCCAAACACAAGCCCATCACCGCTTCACATCAGTTGTTCCGAGCGTTTTATCTGAAGACAGAAGACAACTTATACTGAAGCTCTTTTTTGGAGAATGGGTATGAACCGGATGTTCGGATGAAACAGGCCGCTTGTGTCCGATCTGTTGCGTATGCGTTGATCGATTCAACGGAGTTTCCAAGTTTAGTTGATTACCTCCTCGTTTCTCGAGACAGTTGGGAGAAAGAGTAGTAACCACGGTTGGATTTTGCAGTTTCCAATCCTGTTAAGGTGAAGAAAATACAGTTGTCATATTTATCTGGTTCAATCATTTAAACCGTTGTTGCAAACATTTTGTGACTGGTAGGTTGACAGTAAAAAGGTACTGGATTGATCTCCATGACTTCAAATTTGCGAGTCAAATTGATTTAAAGCGAGTGACTTACCGTCGAATCTGTACCAGAAGAGGGTGGAGTGGGTCCACCAGAATCACTTAAATCCCCTTTGAACTGTGTTATCCCATCGTGACAATAACCATTGTCTTCGCGGCGGAACTCATTCCAACTAGTAGGTGCTGTTTCACTTAATGCTGAAATCGTGGCCAATACAGAGGCTGCCGTCCTCGGGCTCAGTGCATTCTTCAGTGAATTCCAGATTGTATCGTAAGGTGATATACAATGGGAGGATGAGAGACTTTTGACGAAATTGGTGTTTGCTCTGAACGTTGTAAAATCCAAACAGTCACCTTGATTCATCTGAAATGTAGGGGGCAGTTCGACGGGTGAACTCCGTGGTGGTAACGGCTTCCTCCAAAACGGTAAGTTAAGTGTTGAGGATCCGCCGGCATTCGGGCAGTGGTGAACAGTGTGTTGTGTACGGGAGTTGAACTGTAATGTGGACCGTTCCGTATTGTCAGGGAATGCTATATTGGCAAACAAATGTTATCAGTTAGAAGATGCAGCCAACAGTTTACTGCGACTGTGAGCAAAGCAACTTTGATAACAGAACATTCATTAACTTGTAGTTAACGCATTTAGTTACAAATACAAATCGATCCCAATTATTCCATTATGCTTCCAGTGGTTGTTAATTACGTCGAGTCAGTGCAAGTCTGCTACCTCAGAATCAGTAGTATTCATTCCCGTATGGGTCGTACATGTGTACTAAAAACTTAACCGCCCATCGTCTTGATCTATAACCTAATCTCTTTGACCTCTAAGCGCACTGTAAGTAAACTGGCTGGTTATGTTAGGATGTAACAGAATTTGAACTGAACTACTTCACCGAAATTTAACCATCTGACAGTAAATGAATACAAAGAAGAGACGCATCCACAGATACTGTATGCTTGAAGAGTTACTTATCTGTAAGTGTCCGGTTCAAACCACTTACACGTCTCATAACCCAGTTGATTTTTATGCATCAATGATCTAAAAACGAAGTAATCAGGATTCGACTCATGCCTGATGTGGACGGATTTCGGCGTTCAAGGCAACACGAACCACAGATTAAAAATGGTCACTCATTCACAATTTATTTTCGAATTACCGAATCCAGCCCAATTGCACAAACAGGATTTAATGATCGACTACGCCACCGTGATTGGTTACACATATACGAGACAAGCTGATTAAAGTGAGTGAAAGTTAAATGAACTTTATTCACTTTGTACTCATTACCTTTTTTGCTCTTTTCATCACTCATTCCCCAACTCTGTTTATCTACCCTATTTGAACAACTCTGATTGATTTCTCATCACTACAACCGCCGCACCATTCTTCTCCGAAATTCAAATCTCTCTCTGTCCAGTCACCTACCGGGAAAAATCCTTCATGCTAATTTGGTCAACCAGGCGAACACTTATAATTTCGTCCTGCTGCTGTTCGAATTCGTCGTTCTTTATAATCCACAAATAAAGTCAGACCTCATCTCTTGAACTCACACTTTAATCACACTAACACTCTCAACCTATCATGTGTTCCCAAAATATAGCTCATGCAATATTCCGTCTTATTTTCCGATGTTTACTTAATTCATGTTCAACAGAGTCAAAGAATGCCTGTATTGAGAAACGTTCATAACGTTCTCAAAAAAACGGTGATGGCAAAAATGTAGTCATCTTTAACAAACACTTGGACTGTCGCGTACAATTAAGAGTGGAAGTTGAATAGTCCATGAGTTTAATGTTGACTAGAAAACTGTACGTTCGTGAATGATGCCTCCCGAGAAGTAGTGCAGTTAGAGACCTCCCTATGGAGGTTTTCAATCTAAACTAACCTATTGGCACGGAAAACAATTAGGTTCTGTTGGCAGTGAAATTGGACGTCTTCTTTCCCTGTAGTAACCCGGGCGAGTTTAATAAAATTTCCATACCCTTGCAAAGACATTAAACTAGTATGAGGACTCGATGCAGTCATCTCTAATGTTCACACGTTTTAGGGCCGACAGAGAAAGGTTTGCAAAATGAATCCGTACAATAAGTTACTTCCTGACAATTCCATTGAAATATTTTTGTTGTTGTGCCCAGACAAACGGAAAACGACATGTTACCGTATATCCGTCTGCAATTGCGTATATGACAAAGCCACCGAAAGACACTTTCTACAGTGGCACTAGGTGATTCGTTTTGATGATTTGAAGATAACTAAGAGAGCTTCAATTAAATCGTTTCTTAGAATTCAGTGATCAGTTCTCAGTCGTTGCAATGATGAGTTGATTCGTTAGGCTTTGTGTTCTGTTGTACTTTGAGGCTACCCAACAGATCCCGGCGTGCTGTGTGTGAGGGGTATGCGTTGAGAGGGACCTGTATTGCAAAAACATTCTGGTGAAAAGCTTTCATGATTTGCACAGAATTTTGCTTATTATTGCAAGCATTAAGGTTAGTTTGTATGTGTTTCACCAGTTTGTGCACCGTGGAAATAGGTTTTGTAACCAAGTGGTGTTATAGTTCAGACCTGGTTTAATAGGTCATACTGAAATCAAGACGTATTGTAAGCATCGCGATAACGCTGTTGACTACGTTCGGTTACACCTACTTAAAATATTATATCCGCAATCCACGGATCACAATCAGTAATCCTAAGCCAATACACAAAGGCGCTGATCATTTCCATCTTCTCGTGTGTTCTCTGAACAACGTGCAATACAGATTGATTGGCCTTTCAGTTAAAGCGCACTCATTTCCGCATTTCATTTCGTCGTCTTCTCCTGAATTCATCGGAACGTGTGCAGTTCTTCCTACACTGTATCAGATATTCCAAACCGGAATTCATTTACGAGGTAACCGCCACGTCAGTATTTTCTTTCAAAGCAGGTGCCTGAGTGTATAGGCTGCAGTCAACTGTGAGTGGTATCCACAATGCGATAAACTGAGTGGTATTCAATTTCTAATTGTCGTTTTGTTGTAGTATCAGCGTAAGGTGCAACGTGAAAAAATGAGCGATTACTAGATACCTTTCAGATACGGATGAACCGCACACATTGTGAATACATTACTTTAGAGTCGCGATCGCGTCAGAACTAATGGATTACAAAGCCCAGAGTTCCCGTTCGTTGTTGAACGATAGTGCTGATTTGCCGCAAAGAGCTGAAACCACTTGCCCGATTAACACAAGCCCAAATGCAGCCCATGCGCGGCACACAATTTTGGTGGTTGTGTGGTCCGAACTGGATTGACAGCTGAGGTCCAGGATGGTCATTCTGTTACTTCAAAGGTCACGCGAAACGTATGATAGTATCCCTTCTTGCTTCAGTACACCTGTATGAGTTAATGAACTGATCATACTATTATATATTCCATGCCATACTTTGTTATTTTATATAAAAGGATCACAGACGAAAGACAACTGTTATTTGCCAATACATTTTACTCGTTCGATAGCAGCTTTCGGGTTATTTCATTCATTTATTTGGTTATTCATTCATGAATATCCATGAGATTGATCAGGTGGCGCTGCGGCTTGATCTGCTGCTTGCCGAAGAGGCCACGAGGATCATGTTTGAAAGAAAGCTTTATTAAGAAGAAAAGAAGACAAAAATAAGCAAAATGAAGTTGACTATGAACACTACCACAGATACAGAGAAGCCATCGTTTTCTACACGATGTCAAGTTGGACAACGTTTTTTTATTAGTGATGTTCACATACGAGCAGACAACACCTGCCGACTTTTTTCCAAATTAAGTCACGTCAGTGTCGAGTCACTACATGGTTTCGCCTAGCTATTGATGGTATTGGTGTCTAACGACCAGGAAGGTAAACTTTCAGCCGGAATGCGGAACACGTGGTCCATCTACCGTAGAATTCGCAGTCTAATTACTTGACCAATCGACCACATATCTGGAAGCATTGTTAATACGCAGTAGCAGTTTATCCGGTTGCTTACGTGACCACCCAGCTTGATGGAAGTCAACTGACAGAAACAATGTTGATAAAACCGCAAAACTAGTTTCTCATTCGTTCTGAACAAAATACGCCTTTGAATCGCACGTAGAAATGAATTGATTACCGGTATCTCACTTCCCTTATTTCAGCGATCATCGAAAGTCAGGTGCCTTTGCTAGTCTCGTTAGTACTTCATCGGCACTGGTGCAAGTTGATAAGGGGGTCCTACCCATGTAGATGAATTCATTTACGGTCTCAAGCAGATTGTCAACAGTAGGGAATTTTAGAGTAGAAATGCCTCAGTATTAGAGCAACATTGCACTCTGAAGGTGAAAATCACCTTTATCGGCATGGTCCGTATGAATTTAACAGAGGGAATAACCAGAACAATGTCGTTCGCATATTTTTGCAAGCCAACTTAGTGCTAGACTGAACCTCCGTACTAAACGCATTGAACCCTTCAAACTTACTTCCCTGAAGCTTTCTAAGACAGTGAGACGAAGTAGGGCACTCCCAGCAAGTACTACTGGTAGTGAAGAACCAACAATACAGTTGCTCGTAGTCGGTCACCTTGCTTATAGTGTGGGTTTAAAATGACTGTCGCATTTAGATATTCCTGTTAAACGACCTTACGAAGAACAGGGTTTTACATAACATTACGGACAATGAAATCGGACACAACCAACAGTCATATATCTATCACGACCATTGATTTCAAGACCCGTCTAAATGGGAAAATATGATGAGTACACACACAACCGGATCTGAATCCTGCCTGTTCTTCATTATTCTGGCCTTTCCTGAGTTTCGTGAGCCGATACCTCACTAAACCACTAGGTAGCCTGGACAAGATAGAGACAATCATGAGGATGCTTTTGTCTTATTTTAAGAAAACAGGCATAATCGCTGATACTCATCAACATCGCGAACATTCTGTAAAGGTGTCGTCAACTTTTCACTGCCGTTTTTGGAAACAGAAGTTTGGGAAAGATGTTTACTTGGGTTCTAGTTATGGTTCGGCGACGGTGTAATTCCTGCCCACGAGGAATGGTCATCAGAACTGCATCAGAACCACATCGTCTACATAATCCAGCCTGAGCCAACTGAACTGCTCTAAAAATGTTTCTTGCATCTTTCAGGTCAATGCGACTGTCTGATAATTAGGGGATCTCCTTTTCCACATACAGTCTCAAAAATATTAACCCGAATATCATCTGCGGATATTGAAAATACAAAAAAAAACGTCGGCGACGTAGAAGGGGAAATGAGTATTGATTGAATAATATCACTCACTCGAGAGGTTAATAGCTCCTGGTAAACCGCAATCACTTGCTCTATAAGGTAGTAGAGTTTGGGAACCATACTCCAAGGTCTCTGATCCAACAGTCTGACGTGCGAAACAACCGGGTGTAAGGCAATCTTGAGCTACCTCACTTGAGGCCGTGACTTAAAAGTCTAACTCACCTATCGATAAGAGCAGTACCTAGACTGATAGCCTAACGCACAAGACACTGTCATTTGATACGAGTTACTGCTAAGCTCAGTTGATTTATTCACCTCAGTGTCACATTTTTGGACAACACCAATAACTTTTAAACCATGTGGGGCAATGTACTGACGGGTATGGATAATCAGTCGGCAGTCGACGTCATTCTTTTGTGAGTATCTATTCTGATCTCCAATTCCTTATATGGATGACCACACTTCAAAAAGTTATTTTAAAAAAATAGTTCTGTTGTATACTTATACGAGTGTACCCCGCTACCCAAACACTTCTACGTTGTAACATACAACCTCATACGTGTAACTATTTTTGTTCGATTGCTCCATTTAGCTTCTCAATCATAGTTCTACCTGTAGGACCGAAGTTTTCGTCAAAACAGCCCTTCAAAGCAACGCAGTAAGCAAGCTTGACCACTACGCCAATGCATTAAAGTAGGTCAGGAATAGAGTTTACCAGCAATCGGTGATTTGTTCCCAATGAGATGGCACTCGGTAAGCGAGATATAAACGAAACAAGTGTGAATAAGTAGCGCGAAAAATTGTGTAACACGAGAAGTGACAGGTGCTAGTCTTTGCTGTTGGTTCACAAACAACGTTTCACACATGTATGATCAGTTAGCATTAACGCGATACTTAAGGCGGGTTCGGGCTGCGGTCTTCGTAACACGCGTAGTAGGCTACCGGAGATATGACAGCTAGGCACTAGGATGAACATTGTCGATGGCGTACTGATTGGTTTGTTACGTAAATGCAATTGGTAAGGCGGATAAACATCACTTTGTACTCATCTTCAACTTTGGTCCGTTGCAGACACCTTGATGATGAATAGTTGAATTTAGGTGCTTGATTTCTGGGTATTATGGTATATCCCTTCCGTTCTATCATTGTAAAACATTGACCAAGTTGCTATTGATTATTTTCTCTGTATGGCCTTACGGTATTTAAACATAAATGTCAAACGTAGATATTCCGTCATTGATAAGCATGATAATTAGGAGGATGCGTACAACATGACAATGAACACCCGATGGTTTATAAGCTGGAAACGTAAAGTGCAAAGTTGAAGTAGTTTTATAAACCATACAGTTGAGTGACATAAGAAGTTGGAACGCAAGTACCGGCAACATCTTTTGTATCTACACAATAACCCGAAACGAGGTACAGAACAAAAGCGAAATGTGGGATAGAGATGGGTAATTTCCTCAATACCACTACTTACGTGACCACGTTCTCCGACTGGACAGCTGACTGTGACACATCCTGTCGGTCCCGTTCGAATCAAGCACAGAATTCGATGGAGGAAAATGCGAGAATGGTGGAATTTGGTTGTGGTTTTTGGTCAAACTAGACCCATCTGACCGTGGGAAGTCGGCTACTTGGACAGACAGAGGGGTGGCAACTTGTAAGCCATTTGGAATTACAGTGCGCTCTTGGCCGACCGCCGTACATGGACTGTTGCACAATGGAGGAGACACCTCGCCGACGAACTGCTTTGATGGAATGGGGTTGCGATTCGGTGATTCGTTCATATCGCCTGAATAGTCGACGGAGTTGATGCGTGCTGTGAATTGTGCGCGCTGACGTCTACATCATGAATGAATTGTGAATGGGTAATAAAATTTCGTGCTGTTTATACATACGTCAGGGTGATGGGTCGTGAAACATACTATGTTATGCTAAACAATTGAAATGAAGTTGAACATATGAAATTGAGAGACAGGCACTCATGTGATAAGCGGACAGCGGTGAATGTAATCTGTTCTATCTATCGACGAATATCATGGTGAGTATAATAGGTATTTACCTTTTGAAATTATTTTGCCAGATCTCATGAACGAAGTTCCAAAGTGGAGAATACTAACGTCAAACCCTCAAGTCAACGTAGACCGAAGACAAACGGAAATCAAACGGAACCGGTTGAATCTAAACATGTTTGGTAACGCTGAGGGTATGGCGTTTGTAAATTCTTATATTTCCTATAATTTGTACAACACATTATGCAGTTACAGCCTTGGGAAACACCTCGTGCACATAAATGTGTCAATTGTTTATTTCCGAAGAGATTTTGAAAATTCAGTTGTTAAACTTCATCGGAAACATGTCGATCTAGCCCCTAGCTTATGGCTTAATTTTAAGGCTCCCTCATATATGCTTTAATTCATAGATTTCTTCACCTTGCGGCGTGAAGGCAGTGGACATCTCATTAGACATACGTGGCATACCTGTCCACGGGCTAATCTAAACTTTTCAGGGATAATTTTCCATCCACCTTGACTATTGCGTGACCTACCGACTTAATCTCGACAAACTGGTGTGCCTGAATGGCACCACTCCATCCCATTGTCCACGTCAAAAAATTGGCCGTTATTTTTTTGGAGAAAACAAATTTTAAACCGTCTACCAGTATCCTCCGTTTGATGCGACAGCTGCGATCAATTGTGGATGATATTCATTCTATATGAAAACCAAAATCCCTTACTTTTCATCAGTGACGAAATATTATTTAACTTTCCTCGAATCACTATTCTTCTTCAAGCAGTAGTACGGTTCTCACAGCTTACTGATAAACTATTTCAAAAACAAGTCCCATAATTATCCGTTGGTGGTGCACCGATTTAGTTCAAGCAAACAAGTCTGAACAAATGTGAATTGTTGGTTGATCTATTAATAAAAGCATGGACAAAACGATTATGCCGATTGTCCCACCTGCAAAAGTACCTGTGTGACCGGGTCCATTAACACCGTCCCCGGCCGTCGATGGACTAATTTTAGTGTCTTTCATTAACTGGGTGTGTGAACTTATTTGGTTCCACACACATACATCTGGAGGTTTAGGCGTCAAACCCGTTTAACTTACATGCAAACCTCATTTTAACACTTGCTGATTAACACGCTTATCTTGTGGTCTTTGGGTGTGAGAAGTTTCAGCCAATACAAAGAATTGTTTAAGTCATATCAGTGGTCCATCGATCTGGTGTCGAATTGTAAGACCTTCCTAAGTCTTCGTATGCTTAAAGTCCCCTGCAATTCACGGTCAGCTTCGTCTTTTATCTAACTTCCAGTTGAACATCACCCACAATTGATCGCAGCTGTCGCACTTCCATAGACTTTCCAGTTGGCCCCCTTCTAAAAGAAGCTTTCATTAGAGCTTGCCAGTAGTGCATATCCTCACCACTGACAGTGAATACAAACCGAATATCACACATGGTTGATCTTAACTTTCTCATCCAAGCAGACTTTCCAGTTGACTCCTTTCAAAACGGAGCGCCAACCACTAAATTCTCGTTTGTCACAGCGAGTTAACACAGCTATCTTGGATAGCCTGCCTTAATTCGAGTATAACAATTAAAAGAATGGTTTGAGATATCAGTAATGTGGATCCGATCACGAAATTCAAGGTTGTTTACTCAAGCCCGGATGTCTGTGCGGATAAGTCTAACTTGAAAATGAAACAACGCTTCGTGAATAGAGTTTCTTAGATGTTCGGAAGCACGCAGGATGTAACTAACGTTAACAGGTAAATGCATGGTAAGTAATGAGTGAATGACGTTACGTTTCACTATACAAGTTAGCTGTGGACGACTGATCAACACTAGTTAGCAAATCGACATTTCGAGTTTTGAGTACTCGTCATACCTGTAAACGATGCTTTACTAATGGCTTTTGATAACTAACTTGCAGGAACTACCGTTATCGATGAGCACCAATCATCAGCGGGTGCGTTAATGTATTGTATGAGATGCACATGCGTTTGTGAGTAGTGTAGTGAGTACAGACGGGAACTAAAATGCAGCTCTTAACGCCAGGAAGACAACGGACCACTAACAACTATTGGAACCGTGTGTATGCACTATGGGGGACATGTTATCAAGGCGAATAACAATATACTGCCGCAAAGTGTGTGCGGATACACGTCAGCCATGCAAATGAGTATATGCGTTCATTGTTCTATGTTTTAACAGAATTCGTTAGGAATTTCGTGCAGTACACAACTTCGCAGATCAAGAGTCTTTTGCGGTCACAACAAGCACACCTCTCAATCACTTTCGTATAGGCTTCGTGGCCATGTTATCCAACAGTCTGTCTGCCCTGTCAACGATGACACGTATGCAACTATAGGAGAATCAATAGCTGTAATCATTAATAGTGAACTAGTTTGAGTGTAAGTACAGAGAATCTGAACGTTTGTGAGGGCAGAACTGAGTTTAGAGTGCCAAAAACCACTACAGAGTGTCACCACTATTCCCCTCAATCAGTCTCAAGATCGCTCCAGTGTAGCACTCCTCATATATTCGTCGCATTCGAGGAGAGACGTCATGTGAGCTACTTTCTCTGACACTCTCACAGTTATTACTTTTGCTAGTACTAGCCTGCTTCATTTTATAATAAAAGGTTAAGAAGAATGGTTAATGCGATTAATTTTATGTATTAACGCTTACACAGCCTGTATTCTTGACGTTGTATCAAATGACTTACGAACTAATAACAATAACAGGAGGTACTCCCATATAGTTCACTTTGGCTTAAGCTCCGATACCGAATGATCTACGTAAACAGCATTTAAGTTTGGTATCCAATGCAAGTACGTTGTGCTGTTGTTCCTATTGAAAAATTTCCAAGACATAGAAGGAGAATGGTTGTTTCTTAAATCTGATTTGATTTCTTACATCTAACCGAAAGCATATTATCGATATAGTTTGTGTGAAGCATTAGTTCATGTTTGGCTAGGTTTGGACGACCCGATATACTCCACTCTACTTGTAACTATAGGAAACCGAAAAAGGGTAGTCAATCTGGATCTGGTGCACGATTTTCTCAACAGAAGCACTTTAAATGCGACTACAATTATCGTTTGTTCTCTACTTCTAGTAAGCGTATACAAATATTACTTACCTATCTGTATGTAGAGACCGTAAGCAGAAATATTGAATGGCTGCCACGACTGAACAGAACAGCTAGGTAAAAAATGTTGCTTTCGGCAGGAGAAACGCTAAACTTGTTTACCTACGTTCGGAACTAACCTAAACCAATTGTTTTATAACATTTCAGTCAACTTTGTAAAACTTGTTGTAACATGGGGGTATGGCATGTGAATAAGCTACGATCCGGGTTTCCCTTACGAGATACAAGCAGACTGATTGGATCTTCTCACAAGTTTATGCCCAAGCTAGTCTATCACACAAATTAACGGGTCTCTTATTTTCCAATATCGATATTCTACTTAATTGTAAGGTAAATGAAACGATCTAAGGACGGATTATGAATGAATGTCTTAGATTACGTTTTTACTTAAGAAACTTCCTGGTGAATAATCTTTGTCTGTCGTCCGGCCAAAACTAACAGAGAAATGTTGCGGTTGAACTATGGTTATAGGAAACCTCTCTGAAATCATGGGGCAAGTCACTGTTAATTAACCTGAGGGTCATTCTGTCTGAACTCACCGAGTTTTATGGTTTATTCGACTTCGGTGCTGATTGTGGTTCGATTCTACAGACCTTCAATACAGTGGGTCAGCTTAACAGTCAAACAGTGACCACAACTAACTGACTTTAAAAAATTTGGAAGCAGATCAACTACATGGATTACTGGTGATTTCGGTTCATATGATCTGATCACCACTCTCTCTCCCTCCCTCTCTCTCTCTCTCTCTCTATATATATATATATATATATATATATAAACTAAACTTCTCTATTATCCACCAGCAATCAAAATATCGCTCAATAGTTTAATGATTTATGTGACTTCATCTTGAGGGAGAGGTCCCAGTTGTGGGGTCACCGGCTGGAGTTACCAAGAGAGTTAATGTGTTTCTCTCAAGGTAATCGAGCAGCCTCAGTATTACTCACAAGCGAAAGTGACAGAGCATCTGCACAAGATAATTCTATCATATTTATTGCGTGGTCACTGATGCAGTGGTCAACTCGGTTGCCTCATGAGAGCGTGGCCTGAATTCAACTCCCGGTCGTAGCAGGGAAATGTACTACTGACGAGATCTAACAAGCGTGAAACTCGAGTGTAGTGCACTTTTTCGAAAACAGCTGGCCGAAGTCTCTGGAAACACGACCGCTGTGATCAGTTGTCGGCGATGTTCAATTACTATAAATGGAGTACCATTGCTACATAGCTATATTTATAAAAGCACTCGTTCCAAATTGCTAATGCGTTTTCTATGTAAACGGTGCTCCAGATCATTCACAGACATGGTATCCGAATCGGATAACCAGTTCTGAGTTGAAATACACGTGAGCGTGTGGCGGCTACTTACTGGATAACAAGCTTAGGTCACACCGGAAGAACGATCCAACATCTGACTCTAATGTGCCTGAGTAGGTCTCAGCTACTTGTCAAACGAACACACACTGAGTGTGAGTAAAATCATTCGACCTTCCAGACAGACCGATAAGCTGCCACCTCTGCGACTGCTGTTATGTGACCTCCTTGTAAACAGTCCATGTCCATATCCTGATCAACTAGCTATCAGTACGATTGACAGACACTGTCAGCCGGCTGGGTGTGGTTCGACCCACTTCGTTCTATATGGCACCAGTTGTGACCGTGTCACACTCGCTAACAGTTACTCATACACGATCCAGTTTGACAGATGACAGGTGTGATTGACGGAGTCCGCACGCTTCGCGTGGTTTTGTAAACACACATACATGTGCATGCATTACTTACCTGGTATGGTCACTTTTGTTTAGTGAGTATACGGTTTCATTTTGTCTGATATGTGTTCGTTGGAATGGCCACAAGACTGTGTTCTCGACTCAACCGTTGTACACAAGTTGATGGAAGAGGCGACAAAGAAGGTAACCATACGCACCATCGTTCGTGATTTTCGCATGCTATGAACTAGTTCAACTGTTCTGTATTGAGTCGAGGTGGGGGTCATCGCTTGATAGACGAGCTGTTGAAGCCACAAATTTTGTTGATAATCACTGTCTAACTCCTACAGAATACAAGCTTTAGCGTATGCGAGTGTCAGTGTACCTATCACACAGTCCTCGACAAACTGAACAGTAAATTTCATTTAAGTGACTGAACAGGTAACCTGTCAGATGGATTTGAAGTAGATTCGATTCAATAAGAAATGTGCTCCAGTGTGATACTATATGCGTCTGAACAACTAAGTAGGACTCAAAGTTCTAAAAGTGAGCCACCTGGGTGACATGCTCTACTGAACCGTTTGATAGATTCGTCTTGTTGGAGATATGTTTTATGAAATTCGCCAATATGATCACAGTGATCAGATTTAAAAACACTGTAAGCTGGGCACCGTTTCCTGGTGGAAAAAACGCACACAACAAAAACACTGAATATATCTGTTTATGATTTCCGGATTCAAACTATTTTCTTGTTGGCGTCATGGCTCATCGCTACCTCATTTTCTTCATCACTCTTGGAGTTGAGCCGCCTACTTTTGTGCTTGTGAGGTCGACCTGGGTTGGCCACACCATTCCAGTTTAGTGATCTCATTTTGAGAACGACTGATTTATTATAGTTAAGACATCACAAACATGAACGCTTTCTGGAATGCTTTGGTTGACTGGTCATCTTGAGCGTGAACATGGTAACCGACTCGTTGGCCGCAATCACTAACTCGAACTCAGTCAAACTGAACCAATCTATGTCACTGAGCCTACCAGAAAGTGTTGTAGTTATTAACTCACCAGCGTTTACTTGATTGATGAACTAAAATTGTCATAGTGGTTCTCAAGTACTAGCTGAAAGCATCCCCTGTCTGCTAAAGGTGTCTTCTTTCCTACTTAAGTGTATATATAAGAATATACACGAAATCCACTGGCCTAAAAACACTCGAGTGTCTTGGAAGAAAATACCTACAGTCTGGCATGGACCATGGTTTTGCGGCGGCTTTTGGTTAAGGACGAAACGGTTGGGGGCTATCATACTTTGTCATCCACTAACAGATCACCTCCTTCCAGTAAGAAAGTATGAATGTCTACGGGGTCATTTTTGCAAATGGAATGTAGAATTAACACTACTAAAATGTGACAGAAAGTTTTTAGTTAGGAACAGCTCATATTAGAATGCAGTAGCTAAAGCCCAGGTCACTGATGACCCACATAAAAGTCTTAATACCCCCACTCAAATAACATATACGGAGTGACAACTGTCACTGCAAGCTCTTTAAAAAAAACCTTCTAGTTCGCTTCGAAAGGTCGATAAATGTTTTCATGTACCTGAATATCTCTTCGATGTCGGTTACCGACTGGATAAGGCCTTGATAACATTTTTCAGATTTTCTTCTATTCATCGACATTCATTTTTTCTTTTTATTTATAATCCGTTCAACAAACTTAAATCCCCTAAACAACTTGGACACATGAATATACAGGCAAAGTTTTTGTTTACTGGTGAGTAGTAGGGGATATGGTGACCACCGGTAATCAAATATCGCCCAACCAGTCAATGATTTTTGTGATTTCAACTTGAAGAGAAGTCCTAGTCAAGGGGTCATCGATTGAAGTTAACAGACAGTAACTGTGTCTCCTCTCGAGGCGATCGGACAACTTGATCATTATTCACAAGCGAAAGTGGTTGAGTGTTCACATATGATAATCCGGCCGTACCTAACATGAGGTCAATGGCGCAGTGGTAAACACGGTTGCCTCATGAACAGCATGTCTGTGGTTCATGTCCCGGCAGTGGCGACGATATGCACTACTGACGAGCTCTAATGCGAGCGAAACTCGAGTCTAGTGCTTCTTTTCGAGAGGTGCCGACTGGAATGTCTATGGGAATGCGACAGCTGGGATCAATTGTGGGTGAGGTTCAACTTGAAGTTTTTATTATTCCGTGCAAAAAAGCGAACTTAGGAATCCAACAACCTTCAAACCACAGCGACACACTAGTTGCATTTTTTACTAGGTCCACGTGAGAAACCACTCGCGGATACTCGATGGCTGTTTGTTTCAATCCGCCCTACTCGGTCGCTTAAAACTCAGACGTATCTGCATTCTGTCGTTTCATTGCTAGTCTCTCTTCAAACCTGAACTTGCTTAAAATGAGTTGTTTTAGCCGGGAATTTTCAACCTATATTATACGTATATATGTGATCTGAAATAGCACAACTTTTCACGTCAGTTTTCGACAATCGGAACTTGCCCAGTTACATAACTAATCCTCTGAGGGTGGATTTCGAAGTTTATGCTACAGTATTCCTGTTTCAGGGAGACACAAGAGTGCTTCTTCTTAAGAAAGATATTATAATCTCATGAAATCTGACCGACTTGAGCATGAGAACAGACGAAGTAGGAAGACGCGCACGCTCATATTGTCCCGGATTTTCACGCCATCGGAAATACACAGCTCCATCAGTGTGGTAGGTTGCATTGCTAACCAAACAAGAACTTTGGGAATAAAGCTCACTATTTAAAGTCCGTTTGGCTGACTAAAACCTTTCTCCAGCAATCGTTCACCAACCTCTATTTATGAACTATTCATTTAAGCGAATGAGTTGAGCAAGCAAAATGGCAACTCATCCTAGCCAAACAATAACGCACACTCATAAATACGCTAGTCATACGAATAAAACGAATCTGTACGCAATGATAAACTTCCGGTCGAGTTAGTCTTGATCATTTTCATCTTACCTATAGTATACACACTATCGCCTCTCTTCCAGAAATCTGGTATGTGTAAAGTAATTTTTATAATGTCTGGTAGATCGAACTGCTCAATCAGTCCAACCAAAACCAACAGCATTCGAAGAGTGGTAGGCATAAGAATTTCTCTTTGATGCAATAGTACCAACTTCATGCTAACATAAACCATTCTCCGGTAGGGCAGACTTTTACACTCATGTATGCAAATGTGACAACATTCTGTAGTGACCCAAGGAAATGTCATTTTTCGGATAGTTGTGAACAGTGGTGGTGTTGTTCGTAGCTCAGGTTGATGGTTTTGATATTGGTATGTTCGCCGAGCTTGGTATTTAGGTTGCAAACGTTTCATCACCAAACGAGATGACATCAACAGTGCGTAATCGTTTTAGAGTATAGTTTTTGAGCGTGGAGATTACGCTCTGATGATGTCACCTCGCTTGGTGATGAAACGTTTGCAACCCAAATACCAAGCTCGGCGAACATACCAATATCAAAATGTCATTTTGCCAAGACTACGGACGATAATCCACATTTACTCGTATAAGCAATATATTCAGTAATGCTTTTTATGACTAACTAGTGTGAATCGCCTTTTACTTATCCATGCACAAATTGTACAGAATACTTTTGTTGTCGTCGTTCTTCATTCATTCATTCATTCACAACAGTGGTGAACCTGATTAGATGGCACTGTGCCTCGGGCAGTCTTTCACTGAAACAGTAACGTGGAGTAACCTAAAAGAAGAAGGATCTGTTAAGAAAGGTTAAACATAGATAATCATTACTTTTTGTTCAAAGAACCAGTTTCGAGGAACCACTGCCTTAAGAGAGATAGCCGCTAATTTCCGTTTTTTGGATAACGGCAATTGAATTACTCTCAAGTTCACTCACACCTGAAGAACTCAACACAATCAACGCTGTTTTGTCGATGTCTGTCAGCCTGACTACTGAGATAACGTTGCAAAATCAACCAACTTGTAGAACTTACCTCGCAGTAAAAAAAGACACCTATTTGTCGGAAGTACGGGCAACTGAAGGTTACACTATTGGATGTCGTAAACCACAGCATACATCTAGTGTTGGACGGGTTGAAGGCAGACATTGAATCGGGTCATCACGTTCACTCTTAGAAACTGGCGATGGCTCTTATCAAACTGATCTGATCCTACGGTGGCATCCCATGTGGCCTTCCCCCTCTCCCCTACCACAGAGTAGTGTGCCACTACTCCTCGGTCGTTCGCATGTACACACGTCTGTTTGCACAGTTAAACATCTCAACATGATGAACAGAGTCTATCAGATCCTCAGTACCACTTTATATATATATATATATATATATATATATTAGTTTTTAATTTGACAAAGTAGTGTGAAGACTGTTTTCAAGATGCTTTACGCGATTTGATGTTCCACCCTGTGATCAGTACGTAACGAAATTGTGTTGTGTCTATCCTAACTACTACACTGTGTTTACTTAATAGTTTTCGGGTTACTTGCAGTCCCCTAAAACAGCTTGACCTATGGTTATTTATGGTCTGTTTCCTCAAAAGAACAATCTACTGCATAATTCTCGTTTGTTGAACTGAAGTGTTTCGTAATTTCCGAACCACTTGTAAGCAATAGGTAAGTTAGTTTGTTGGTAACGTTTTATTCCCTTCATTTATCATCCTGTGGGGCAAATGTATTAATTTCAAAGTAGGTTACTTAAAATTCGTTCGTTATCGAACCTGTGAATTATCACTTGAACCGTGTTCACCTACTGACTGTGAACTTAACTCGGGTGGCAAAACTTCATGCGAAGGTTATTCCAGAAAATGGCAACCCCAAAACCGGATCGTCTAGTTTGTCACATAGATTGGAAAAAAAAGGAACGGAGTTGGTAGGAGAGGTCACTGAGTAATCATGACTCTCTGCTTGAATTCAGACAACACTCACAGGACGCATTTTCTGGCACACGTGAGTGCCAACAGTCGTTCACCAGCTCCACACATTCGGTTGGTTAATATCATATGACCTAGCTCGTGGGTATTTTTCAGTTCGGTGTGAACCATATGATCGTTATTCCAATGCAGAAGTGATCAAGCATATGTTGGGTTGGTTCAGTATCAATGACCACCGCAGAGACCAGTTCAGTTTCATAGATCAAACAAAAACAAACGCAAAATGGAAAACAAGCGTTTCTTTTGTTCATCATATCGAATGAACCACAACTACGTTGCCCCTTATGAATGCAAGTTCATATAACTTAAAATCAAATAGCTTTACAGGAAAACTGAATAAAACCGGAAAATACAAGCATTTTTAACGTATTTCACGAGCTTGTGACTGCTCATAAAAGCTAATCTACGATTTATAATTCGGTAACCATGACTATTTTATTCTGGTTTCCACATTTAACAAGAGCGAATTTCATCTTTTCTTGTTGTCAATTTAAGGACAGTAACTTCAGGGATTTATGTTGATGTGAACAGCAACAGAATACCAATAACTTTTTCAGGTAAAATGGAACTTTCTTATCACCTAAGGCTCAAAACTTATGAGAGCCACAGTTTGGAATTCTACCTTCAACTGATATGGGTTTCCGATTCAATAAGTTGTTTTTGCTCAGTACAAGTCGTGAAAATAGTACAGTCATGTACGTCAATTTTATCTGTCCCATATAGATTGTAAATGAAGTGCACGCTGTTCCAATATGGTGAGTGAAACTCGGGCATGAATGTTTTTCTGGCTAGAATGTTTCCTAACATAAAATTCTCATGCGTGATTTTATATTAGACTGAAGCAAGTGTTGCTATATGCAAACGTATCCAAAGAAAGTGCATTTTATACACTCAAGAAATAATGTTGGTACTGATCTCAAACCCAGTGAAGACGAAGTTTTTCTTTTTAAGTACGAAACAATAACAATTCTACGAGTTCTAACAAGAATAAGATTAGTCGCAGATTGTGAGTTATTCTTAGCCCACCATACACATGAAATAGTTACTCACTTTTTCTCTCTTCTTCCCGTTCCGTTATCTCGAAAACCTTTGGCGAACGGATTGTGGTTAATTTTCAATTGGGTTATCTAGACCAGATGGACAGAAGAGATTGAAGAACAGCCGATTTGGGTTAGTTGATGAACATAACCAAGGTGACATTTGGGAACAGATTGTAGGTTTTCTATACAAAAGACGTTTCGATGACTTCAAAAACAAATATCATTATATTTAGAATGTTGACTGTTTATGATAACCGGTCACCTGCCACTATGAGTACAATTAGACGTATGATTGATGATTACAACTGTTTGCGTTGAAACGGGTACGATCGTGTGTAAATTTACACGTAGATCATTCATAAGTCAGCTTCATTTTAATACGTTACCCTCACTAATAGAATTTATTATTTCAGTAAATTCATATAGTCTCCAATCAGAAAATATGGTACTGAAAAGACTAATTTTATGCCCATAGTTCAGTACATACATTACACCCTCAAACACAAAATCAAAAGGTCATAAATTTTCACAATCTTCTGGTAATATTTAATAAGGTTTATGTAAGAACGTTTAAGCGCAATCAGATTTTATCATTGAACCCCATGTTTGTAATAAAGTTCCACAACTTAACACTAATTGTACAATCTACTTATCTCCTTTCCATAATCTCTGTTGCGGTTAGTATGTTATACCACATCCTTACAGTACATATTCTAAGCCATTAGTTTAAATTCTGGTAGAATCTTACTGAAAAAAATAATTGAACCATTAAATCCGGACTGGTTGATGTAAGTTTTAAAAAATTGAGCTGTTGCCTCATTTCACTTCGTTGTTCCCTCTCACACAGATAAATAATACAGAGCCCCAAAACCAAAAAGAAACAGGTGTTAAAACATTTTTCCATCGTCCATCATTAAGCTTATTCACAATTCTGTATACACATTGCCTAATTCCAACATTTCAGAATAAATTGTATTTTGTCGTCTATCTTCTAACACCCTACAAACGACGTCTGTAACTGTAATTATGGAAATATGTGACATTTCTTTTTGTGTGCTCTTTAATTGTATGTTCATTGTATGTTTTGGTGATGTTCGATTTATTTCCTCTAAATCTATGGTATATTCATGTCTTCTGTTGGTTAGCACGGTATAAAAGTAGAGCCTAAATCCTTGAATATCTCATTGGTAGTTGTATAAGATGTGCTTCTTCATCGGTTTTATGATTAAGTCCCGTTCTAGACGTCAAAAAGTACATCCATCACTATCTTCGAGTTCAAACATGTAAAAATCGGACCCAACCCTATCCCTCCCAAGTGTTCACCCCCGTATATTCTATCTCTTTTGTTTCTGACAGTTAGCTGGACCTTGACCCAGACTTTTTTGTTTTATCACGTCAATGTGATAATTGTGTGAATGTGCAGCTGATTATTATTGTACTTTGTTTGAGTGATGTGTGCATCACCTTTTTGAAGTGCGGCTCGTTCCTGTTGTTTATGAACGTCTTGACTGTTCGGAAGAACACTGTTGGGTATGAATGTCATATTACGCCATTATAATTCATTTTAGCCCGTTCGGCAACATAGTGTAGTCCATTTGCCAGAAACGATCTGTCATTCGGAACTTCTGAGGTTGTTTACCTATTCACTTTGATAGCATGTTCAATAGTACCGTGGCATTGTGATCCAATCTTGTTTTGATTATTTAGAATCTTCCGTTTATCGGCACGCGTTGCTCAACGTCGCCGTAGAAGGTCGTATACCTAGCTCGTCCAATTGTTGATTCTCACGCCCAGGATGCCCCAGCTTTGTGCTAACGTTGAAGATTAGCATAGTAGATGAGACGTTAAGGTGGGACAAGCATCGGTTACGCGAATTTAATTGTAAGTTCGTATATATTGTGAGTTCGTATAACAAGCATACTTAGAAACATACATTCAGAACGGACAGAAACAGAAAAAGCACAGTTGCAATCTGGATCCTTAAAGAAGTCACAAACGTTGGTCACCATATGTTGTGTACATTGTAATTCTTGCGGTTGTGGAAGTCAGTAACATAATTCAAAACTGTAAGATCATTTAGATGCTAATTTATAATTACCACAATTAGAATAGTTATTAATTTGACGGTCAATCATTTTGGAAGAATTGATAAAAAGACGACACCGTACAAATTAATGACACTTCCGTTAATCATTGACGTCAGTAACCAAGTTCATTTTTTTAAACCTGTGTATCATGGCCAAAAAAGCGTGAAAATCCGATGAAGACCGTTTATCAACGTGAAAATATTCCGAAAGTGTAAAAATAGCAACTTCCGGATATATTTAATCATTTTCCGAGAGTCTCGGATAACGTATGCTCTTTTTTTTAAATTTCATGATCAAACACATGGTTTACAAGAGTTGAGTATCGCATTAATTTGTCGATATCCTAGATGTGTGTAGGCGAAGTTTATAAGCCTCACACTAGTTTCGTCACAGACTGTAGAGTAACAGCCAAACCTTTCTGTTTTAAACCATAGATAAACTTTTTATGGAATGTACCGTATGTGTTGTGTTGACGGCTAAGTTATATAAACATTAAACTTCTGAGTCACATTCACTCACTCGTTCGTTCTGATAGGCAGTGACGGCGATAAACTCCGTTTCGTCAAAAACAAAGGTGATCAAGTCACACAGATTGATTTTGGTCACGTGATCCGCTCGTATAATGTGAAAACGTGGGATGTATTTGTGCATTGAATTGAGCACGGCTTGCTAGATAGGTAACATAAAGAGACATCCTCGTTTGAACAATAATTACACTGTCGAAAAAACTCGTTTGTTGGTGTTCATAGAAAGAACCATTTTGATTAACTTAAAAGGCGTACTTTAATAGCAGCAAACGGATGTTTGTATCAACAACATAGGGAAAAGGGAACAAAAGTTATCAGAATCCTTTCTTTAAGTGTGACTAATGGCCGGGATCAATGACTTTTAAATTTCCCTCCAGTTTATAGTCACTGTGATGGACGGAAAAATAGTCTAGCTGATAGTAGCATCTTGTGTAGTCTTATCAACTGGCAGTAACCAATCGAGTATTGTGTGACAAATTGATAAAAACTGAGGGATGAGGCTGCCAGTTGTAAGTCAGAGATCTAGTTAATAAACCTGAACCGTTTTGGTTGCAGTTCACTGACCTGCAACTTTTCTGTTGGAGAATAGCATTAAGTCACAGTAAATGGCGTCATATCCTGAAATCCTACACTATCTAGATTGTTTTGATTTATCGTAATATTCAGCCATTTTATTAACCATATGTCTCACTGTATGTTTGCGACTTAGTTACGGTGGGAACTAACGTTAGATGATCATCTTTTTCGGAAGGCTTAATCAACCGTACAGATTAACCCAACCTTCATTCGACAGTATACAAGCTGCTTCAGATTCAATCACAAGTCTGGTAATGTTTATGTTGTAACATTTGTTGACGTCGATGATCTGTGAATTACATGTTTTGTAAGGCTCCTGAGCTGTTGGCTGACTGTCAATCGTAGGCATAACTAAGTGCCAACCGAATGGCCTAGAGACAAGTCGTAGCTGTAGCACTAGTGAAGATGCAAGACAACAGTGTTTACACGACCGGACAATTGGTCAAACGACGGTTCACACCGTCAACTGCAATCAACCGTATGTACACACACAACTACACAGTCGGGATAGATAAACAGCACTTGTTCAAAGTGTGAACGGAGCCCGTCAACCTGTCAGAACTGTGTAGTGACACCAATTCGTGGGATGTTTGGTGTCATACATATTCACACGGCTTGAAACATTCGCATGGTCAGAAGCTGATCGATTGTCTACTGGACACAGTCCACCGCCAGAGGTGAGCGGTGAAATAGGCTGAGATAGTGAAGAATAGGGTACGAGGAGATTAGAGAACTGGTTTTACATTGTGAAAAACCCCAAGTTTTACCCTAATAGATATTGTTCATCAACTTTATTTCAGGAATCAATAATACAATATTTACATTGGAATCGAGCAACGCAGTTTCGCTAAGTGACGACCAGTTAATGATACACAACCAAAAACATAGCAAGCAATATATGGGCACAACTTCCACGATTTCTGTGATTTCATTTTGAAGAGGAGGCCTAATCATGTGATCATCGATCGAAGTTAGCAGGACAGTTATTGTGTTTCCTGTCGAGGCAATCGGGCAACCTGAGCACTACTCATAAACAAATATGGCTCAGCGTTTGCATATGACAGCTCAGTCCTACCTAATGCAATGTCAGTGGCATAGTGACCGGAGTTCACATCCCGGCCGAGGCAAGGACACTTCCCCTCGACGACCTCTAACAGGAGCAAGATATTGGTAGAGCACTTATCTTCAAAAGAACATGGTTGAACAGTTTACGGTCAAATGTGAGTAATGTTCAACTTATAGTGAATAATACTCAGTGGCTTACAAATTGTTGTCGCTCGGTACAATTGTTGGTTAACTTCAGTTTGTGAAAGGAGATAGGTTTGTGCATCCAATCTTCG
Organism: Paragonimus heterotremus; assembly: GCA_013368495.1. NCBI lineage: Eukaryota > Metazoa > Platyhelminthes > Trematoda > Plagiorchiida > Troglotrematidae > Paragonimus > Paragonimus heterotremus. The sequence continues at coordinate 101,942 of LUCH01000750.1, read as the reverse complement.
CCAGTGGCTGGTGAGTCAGGATGAATGTAATGTCGCCGTACAGGATCAGGATCTGCCTTACCGGCAACAGTCCACTTGCCATTATGGAATTTATACCGATGCTCGTCCCGTGCCACCAGATCCAGCAGCATGATGTATTTGGTGTTGCGATCCAACCCGCTCACTCTGACCTTGAACGACGGGAACATTCGTCTGAAAAAAGAATCAAACAGAAACGAATGCTAAGGATGTCACCTGAAATATGAAGAACGTAACATGGCAACGAGTACAAATTTTCAACCCGTTGCATTTGAAAAATGATTTGATATAACGAAGATTAAAGCTGTTATCTTTCGGACATATCACAGGTCATCCTAATGGTTGCTGAAGAAGGAAAAGGTCAAACCTAGCTATAAAAAAAGATATTTTTTGCGCTATTGTGAACACTTTTAATTACAGTCGTGAACTTACTAATGGCTGACATAAGACAATCCAAGATTACACGTACTTTGTGAAGATTTCTAGGCCATCATGTCTTAATTATCATCGAAGGAGTAACAGATTGAAGCACTTTCCTGAGTTGTCTGTCAGATAAGTTCAGCTGGACTCGAAAATTTGGCAGTCCACATGAATACAGAAAATACCGCATGTACTGTCAGTCAAAATATCGCCTCATCATTAATGGGAGACAGCCACTGCAACAGCCATGTTGACCCACTTTGGATTCACCTTGTGTAATAGGATCACTTCTTCGTGCCTCTCAGAAAGACGATATGATGTAGACTTGAAAAATGCCACTACGTGAGTTGCTGTGAACTCAAACACGGGCGGCTTTGACCACGACAGGCCGACGACACCATCATTTCAGTAACTGACTGTAGGCGTATATCAACTTGACTGTAAATCTAAGACAGTTAACTATCTGTTTCAGTAAACTAGAAGAAAACGGGGGCCTGAAGAAGTTTTTTGGCTTTATTATTCACAGGAAGGTGACTGTCATTACTTTCCCATGATACTACAGACGGTAGAAATAAAAGAGAAGGCGAATCGTGCAAAAGTTACCATTCAGTGGCACACTCGATCAGACATTTAACTAGAGCAAGCAAACAGACCGCGTTATCAATTATCGTTTTTGACTCAATACATTGTAATTGTGATGACATGCGTTACTGTTCGCCACGCACGGCGTAGACTAATCTACATCTTCGGTATCTATGCAATCTCTTGAAGTTACGGTAGCAGGACAATCGGCTGTTAAGGTTGTAGAGCTACTTAGTTCGTGGTCAGCATCCGCAATATCATAATGTGTTTGCTGAAATCCACTGATCTTCGGCAATTCCTGTTCTTGTGTTAACCTATCGAAGTATTCCCAGAACCTGCCATCTCAGTTTTATAAATGATGTGTTGTACACCTACATCCATCCACTGAAATGACAATTAATTCAACCTGTCATAGTCACAATCGTATACGACTGGTCCTGGGTACCATGTGTTTCAAAAGTGACAGGGTTTTCAACTCTATGCCGAAGTGTTCTGAGACACCACAGTATGATCCAATGTCACAAAACGAATATGAAAACAGTAGTGTTTTTAGGCGATTATTTACAGTGACAACTACTTATCAAGTTGTACTGAAAAAGGCACCTTTTTGGCTGTCAGTATTGATCAGTTCTTTCGGAAGAGGATTCAAGTTTTTTAATTTACATCTTGACCTAAACCAGACAGAACGCGCTGTAACAGTGTGACAGAGAATAAAGACACAAACATTGTACTTGAGCTTCGAAGCTGTGCAAGGGTTTCCACCAGCCTCCGCTAGATGGATCGGATCAGTGAACGTCAGGTGTAAATCACTAAGACATGTTTATACTCGCCAAACCTGGGGTGCATGCGCTATCTGAATCACCTATGCGTGCCAGCCCATAATTTTGTGTAACTCGACCTCTTAGAACACAGTGATGATTTTCACAGTGTATTATAACGCATTCGTCGGAAGGGGAGAAATACCAAGAAGCTCCACTACTGTGAAAATGACTGTAGTGTTTTACTCGTCGCGTTGAAAGAAAGGGAGCTTTCAAATGACCAATTCTATTAAATTTATTAATGATAAAATTCCAAAACAGGTGCGTGAAAAATACACCAACTGACTCGTGTTTCAATAGACCAAATGTGCTAATTATTGGTTAGAACGTGTCAGATGGAAACTTGCATTAATCAGTCATAAATGTAAGAACTAGCTAAAACCGTGAGATTGTAAGTCTTGCTGGATAAAAATTGCATAAAAAACGATAAGATATTTTGAGGAACAGACAGACCCGACTGTTTGCTTCTGTTATAAAGACAAAATGTATTTACCGTACTCTTTCCTGTCGACCTACTTCATGTGTATATTGAGCTATGATGCTCAATGGTGAAAGTTCCAATGTCATCGGTATGTTCTGTCGTACAATGTGAACGCTACACTCCGTAGCATTAATCTCGAATGGTTCACACGCCAAATAAAACTGTGGGTTAACCGTGACAGCTTCCTCAATGTCACCGCATGCGTTCTCAGGTTAGGGATCACTTTATCGTCCTCAAGCACAGTTTGGTTGTACGATAAGCTGCCTTGACTTACCAGTAAGTAATCGCACGCAATATACAGGAATTTTTTCAACGTATGATATCATCGAAGTCGACAAACAGATCTCTTATGAAAGGAGACCTAGGTTCCTGGGCGATAACACAGTAGCGCAAACAGCTTAACATGTTCCAACATTGGCAGATGGACGGCTCTTAGTCTAAAGTCCACAGAAATTTTCTTCGTTCACTGGTACCCCCAGAAAACTTCCGTCTACTTTGTGGATCCGACAGTAGAATAGAAGCCTTGATTACTTCTTACCAAAGCAGCACTCGGAAAATTAAAAGCTGTCACATAACATCATGATATATTTTTGTTTGTTTCTTGTTTCATAGAAGTTTTGTGTATTTGTACCGGACGATCTATGTACATATACTGTGAAATCCCCACTGGTATCTGATGTAATTTCCCGAGATTATCAGGGATCCACTATTTCAAACTGTGGTTTAAATTATCAAGGTAATGTTAAATTGAATAGGACAACTTCGTGTCAACCGTATGCTCACTTTATCCCTTATTAAAGCATATAGTCTAGAACTAGACGTCCGACCTTGATTTCCACTTCTTTTGAACGTTAATCTTCCCTATGCTTTGTGAGTCGAGAGCCAGACTTCTCTGTCTTGGGCTGTCTTCAGACAGACTGTGTTAGAGTCTCTTACTGAATCAATGGTATCATGTAACATCGTCCCCATGATTAAAATCAGGTGGGGGGTGGGTGGTTTCGTGACAAAAACTGCAAATGGAATATATTTATACTATTCAACCTGCTAAGACAAATCTCTTGGATTTGTTCTGACACACATTCGTACCCCGATCGAAACCATGACCAGAATGAGTATGGAATAAAATGGAAGTACAATCTGGGTTGATTGTCCACCTCTCTAAAACACCTGATCGAGTTCAAGATGAGATTCAGCTGCTTGCCCGTTGTAAGAGGGAAATATTGGAAACCGACTGAGGTCTCCGGATGTCTATCACTTGGATCTATGATGTCACCGTTTAGAGGCAATTACAAATCTTTATGTCAACTAACTGTTTTGGTTTCATGTTATTTTTGGCAAACTAATCTTCGCTATGCTATTCTCTAAAATGCTTGAAAAGTGTCAGACGCGGATGCAACACCTACACACTCATTCTGTTTTGACTGGACGATCAAACTATATTTTTGTCTGAGAGATGCAAACGAAACGAAACTTATTTCAGACTGATAGATTCTAGTCAGACGTAGTGTATTATACATGAGTGTACTCGGAAATGATAGGTCTATAGAACTGTCACAAGTCTACTTTGTGGCGCGTTATTGTGGACTGAACGTGTAAATCTGCGTCTCCTTTACAGCACACCACTCTCGTACCGCCGACAGACCTGTCACACGAAAGGTGTGTGATCTGGTTTGGTGGTTGACTTGACTCACCGATTTTTTTGTACATCAGCAGGCAACACCACGCGATAGAACGGTACTCTTAACCTGCTTTCTTGCCGTCAGTAAATACTGGAGTAGCCGAGTGCCGAGTACGACCACCCATGGTGCAACTGTGTGCACACTGTATATAACAAATAAAATTAAAATATCGTTTTAACTAATCACAAACAACCAAATTCGTGCAAAAATTGTACCGGATTCAAAGGTATTACATACACATACAGTATTAGATAAGTAACTTTGCGCCTAAGCCAAAAATGAGTATTCAGTTGGACAAATTTAGTTGTGACTCAGTCTGGTACGCCGATAGCCGTAAGTGTGATTATGGTAGACCAGCATGGTTACCTTTGAAGGTAATGGAGTTAGCAACCGAACCAACACTGAGATCTTCAGTGTATAGCAAGGGTTGTCATCACTTGTTGATCAGATTATTTTTAGAAACAGTTTCAAACCATCCACCAACCATCATTAACTAGTAAACCGAACATTTAGGATAAAAGCGTCTGGTAAAATGGACACATAATCAACGCTTCAGTTTGGTTAGTTAAGCTTATAGCAGCCCATAGCCGGACATAAGCAACTACCAAGAGGGCCGGGGCTTGAATCCATAACTCTGTGTTTAGTTGCCCGAGTTGTTACCATCGAACTGTCTCGATTATGTGGATCATAGACAATGGCGAATGTATTATTGAAAAACTAACCCAAAATGTCGTCAATATCTTGCCGACACATTAATTCCAGTTGTGTAGAGATGTTCATACGTAGGGACCGTCTGAAGCTTAATTACTCAACGATTACATTAAACTACTCATATTACTGTGACAATATTTGGACTGAAGTAATGAAGTAATTAATGTGTTCAAAAGATTGTTCTGTGCAGATTGTTCACATATCTGTTTCTTCTCGGCTTTTATTCCAACCCAGCTTAGCTCAAAAATACGTTAAAGAATGGAACTGATCTCAAATCGATACACAAAACGCCACTGTTTCATATAACCCATACGAATTTAATATCATAACTGGAAATGTAGGAGACAACAGTCATGTGTAGGATGAGTGAGTATGGTAAATTGCGTGCCTTCGAGCCCATCGCCGCCACAAACTGGTGTATTTGGGCGTAACAACTGTTCATAGGGCACTCAGGGCGGTGTGTCAGCCACCAGTTTTTTTCCTATCATCATAGTCAGACGCCTTTGACGGATACGGTCATTAACACAAACCAGATATGACCAAAACACCACCCAAGTGACGCAATTTGAGAAGATAACTTAATAAGTGAATGAAAGTATACAGTTGTATACGCATGAACAGGGCATGTGTCCACGGCAGGCGTCAGCATGACCGAATGGGTTTATGCTACGGCGGCGACCATGTCCATTTCACTGGGTCAGAATATGTCACTGTCCGGGTACTGATTAGATCAGATTGGAGCGGATGTTCACGTGTGCACACGCTATCAGAGGTAATGTGTTCGCTGGGCTTAGGTGTGTATGGTTTATATACATTAGACATGGTGTCAGATAGGAGCCTGAAAATATGGATCATCATGCCAATGAGACCAACAAAGCAAAACATATACACACTAACACGCGTACACGTGTCAGCGGTAGCAGTCACGTGGTTTGAGCAGTGAGGACAATCGGGCCCGTACGCCAACAACACGCGGCGACGATATACTGACGCGTATGGGCGGACTGAGTGACCGTACATATCTTGATCAAAACCACCACCCACCACGAAATGCCGGCACCAGCGTGCACGGGCGACAGAACCGCCCACTAGTGTATACCGCTCATGGATTTTAGGGAACATAAGCAGACAACTAACAGCCGGGTACCCTGACCTCCATAATTATGGCCCGTGTGTTTACAAAGCTGTTGAAATGGGTCCAATGCACTTAGCGCTCATGTCAACACGGTTAAAGAGTGTACTCGATTCTCCTGATAATGGGCGTGACCATGGCCGCCCAGTGATTACAGGGCGGGTGTACAGTAGTCACTGTTTGGATAAATTCGATCGTTTCCCCCGGGATCATCATCTATAAACGTCTGGGTGCAAACTGCCAAGTACGCGAAAGGAAAAGGAACCAGTCTTTGATGCCAGGTTGCATAGTTGAACGTGGTGCATATCAAGGACTATTTGATTTACAAACTGAAGAGTAGGAGAACGTTTCGCCAAGTTTCACGCATAAGTGCAACCTTTATTTCGGTGGTCTTGACAAAGCTTCACATAAGTACGAAACCTACAAATGTACAAATTGTACGGCAACGGCAAATTTGAACATTTCATACTTAATACAAATCTTAGTTCAACTACTTCTAGTCCGCTTTAGATTTCCTCTTTATCAGATTTAAAAATCACACAGAGCAATAATGTCAGACAACCTGTTTTGGCTCCATAGCAAGGATGTAGCTAGCAAACATGTAATACACCTAATCCCCCCTCGTGTTAACTCATAACCATACCAGTTTGTAAACACCTTTCGCATATACACGTTTATGGTAGTTTAGTCTTCCATTGTATACATATATATGTAAATATGAACAGGTGCCCAAATGAACACGAATAGCATGGAAGCACTGGCGTCTTACAAACGGTCTTCGGGAAGAACAGCTAACCCCCAATGTTTTAATGTTAAAGTACACAACACTGTATATATTCTGACAAGGTGAGATTGTAATCATAGAACGACATACCCCCAAGTTTTGTGTTATTCACATGGTATGGTTCAGTACACGGATCCTTAGAAATGGACGAAGGTCGTAGGGTTGGATTGGTTGGCGCTAACTGAACATAAAAAGTCACACACGATCGATCAAACTCGGTAGTGAAGTGACCGTCAGAAGCAAATTCAGTTCAAACTGAGGAGATCGTTTACTTTGTGTACAACATCTCATCGCTACTCCTTCAAACTAGCCGTCAGACTTTCGTTATCATATTGCTCACAGGTATGACAGTAATTCACCTGAGACCGCATGTTTATTTTTACTGACGTTTATCGCGTACTTCCAGCTTATGCGGACAAATTCCATGAAAGTGGCATCCTCTGACTTACACTTGCTCACACGATCAAGAAGCTTCCCGATCTAATTTGTACATACTTACAAACCGTGTAAATTATCGTCGGACAACACCAGATAGCGTTTTGGGATCATGTCGCATTACTGACCTATCTATCTGCAAATGTTTGTATGCATTTTTCAATGCTGTTTGGTGATGCTGGCAGACAGAAACAACGTTCTGGCTACGTGACTCAAATCTGTGCTAATTCACTGTTCCTGTCGCACTAGGTTCACACGCACGCCAATTGCCAAGTGTGAAATTTAAGAATTCACTATCCGCGAGCACCGACAGCCCTTTCACCAGAGTGAGCGAGCACAATTTCGCCCGATTTTATTCTGATCAAACGACGACCGCCGAGTCACGGACGTTAGCAACCCCAAGCGTGAGCTCTAACCCGACTTGAACATTCTCTAATTCATTCAAAGATGGATGTGTGTTTGCTTGTGTTCATGTGCATTTGTACGCGGAAGCCACTCTGTCTAGGGTTGATATACATAATGCCGCATATATGTTAGATGATGAAAAACTGACATCAAAAACGATAACAGCAACAACTACAGGTAAAACAACAAGCTGGACAGAAAGACGTTAGTGATTAACTAGATGAGAGTTATTTGACACCAATGCATGTGCTACCGACCCTTTCACATACAAACACACAAGGGTATTTGCGTATAACCATGTACCTAGGCGTACACAAACATGTTGGGACACAAGCATGAGAATAGCAATGTGTGCAGGTATGCGAATCCTTTGTGTTCTGTGCTACTTTTTGCCGTCCGCCCCATCAACACAAGTTGCCTTGCTAGCGCGCGCACACACACACTAACTAACCAAGGTGCAATTCCACGCGCAACAGACAGAGTGCTGCCGGAGGCGGCGCTATCCTCAGGGTAGCACCAATGGACTTTTGTGGTAGAAAAAAGACTGTTGATCGAGTCTGTGTAAGCGCGCATGAAAATGGAGACGAAGAACAAGGGCTTGTGGCCGCCTGGAAACGACGGTCACGAGTAGAGCCGACAAAAGCGATCTGTACATACGACCGTAGGTGGTGAACGGGGCGTAACAACACCAACAGTCACACAGGCAAACGGGCGTGTGTATCTATCTGTGTATGTCTGCGTGCGTGCACGACGTAGGTGGCCTTTGGCTGCAGTGTTAGAAATTTAGCTGTTATCAACAGTGTAGGTTCACCAGGGTTGGCGATGGCCATGGCCTAACACTTCACTGTCTCGATGATGCTGACAAACAATTGACCATTTGAAGATTTCCTTCACATCTGCAATCCACCGTGGCTGGGTTCGTTCTCGTTCTCTTTCCTATAGTAAAGGGAGGGAACGGGAGAGAAAGAACGTATGGGATATTCCAACCGACCACTGAAATACTGTGGAATGTCTTTTCCCCATAAGGCACGTCAGACCTATTGGCGTAGCTTGCGTTCAACATAGGTTAGAACCTTCTGGCTCTTTGTCGTCGGCGACATACCGTATAAAGTACTACGCTCACTGAGCACTAAATTAAGACAAAAAGCGTGTACTATTGTTAGAGGAAAGGGTCGGCGGTGAACCACCTGAGTTTGTGACTGTTGTAACATTGTACTTACTTCAAGATGGCCTGAAATAAGTCTGAGTGAAATTCCACCTGCTAGACAGACGGTTCTGATCTGTCTACGACCGATCCAGTCAGAGCAAGTAGCAGGTGCATTTTTTCAGGACGGCAAAAGATAACTGACACTACTATTTTTGTGACACAAAAACGGTACATAATCGTTCTTTGTCACCGCCTATTGATTACAACTGCGTTCCTCCCTATTATCCTCTCTGAATCTTTTAAAATGTAACTTCGTCTAACGATCCAATTCCACCCATCATTACTGTAATAGTTCATATTTCATCACCATAACCACACCTATCCTTATATATATATATATATATATATATATATATATATATATATATTCGCATTTCACATACGTAAAAACATCAAAAATATTATAGATTTCGATCCGACGATTCTTTCTTCGATAAACAAATAAATAGTCGTTTGTAAAGCTTTTGTAAATAGACTCTATGTGGTCGGCGCGATCACCGAATAAACCTGTATGTTCAAAGTTGTTTCTGTTGACTACATTGATACCGTGTGTGAAAAAAGCGTTCAGTAACGTCACTGAAGTGTAGTGCCTTATCAGAATGCAGACACGAAAATCGGTTGGCGAGTGACACCAAGGATCACCGGATTAAAATAAGTTAAGACAAAATTGGCTGAGACAGAGATCAGGCAGAATTACTCACGATGAACAGAAAGCAATACACTCGATTGTAGGGCATCCTTTCAGTAGAAAGTATGGTCACAAAAAAAGAAATGTGATAGTCTTCCCTGGGATAAGTGAGTGGATCTAGTTATCATATATATTAAATACTCAACACATCATTAAGTAACATCATAGTGTTAGTAGCAGTGTAAATATAACAGATCAGATGTTCTGATTATACTTGCTATCGAATCAACTTGACATCTGTTGACAGTATCACATTGGTTTGGACAGTAAACGGGCTAACATATAGAGAAATGTCCGCTAAGTTTTTTATGCTCATAGTCCATTTTGTCAATATTATTATTACTATTATCCTCATCACATCCCCTCTTACTGTAAGAAATAGACTTACATATTGACATGACAGACTTGATTAGTCTACAAACATTTTTTAACACTCTGGACGAAAAGATTAAGTTCATCAATTCGGACAAGTTTTGCCAATACCAAATCGGTGCTGTTGCACTGCACTTTTCAGAACGTCCACTTAAAATCGGATGTTGCATCCGAGTAATCCCTATACGATATGGATTCGACAGATGATAACTATGAAGCGTTTCAGGTTCGGGACTCAGACAATATCATTCACTTAAGATTAGGAATGTTGGTTGAACTGGTCAAGAATCATTGTTCTACTTGCTCTCGTTGTGGGACACTTCAGTCTTGTCCACGTGTTACTAAGACAGGTCCCGATGACGCAGATTAGTTGCAACCTAGTCGCAACATCTTACAAGTTTTAAAATGCGATCATTGCCACTAACTTATTACACTTCCGGTTAAAAACAGATACGGACATTTTTTTCCAACAATGTGGCACGCGAAATACATGTAAACGTGACGGAGCTACTAAGCCCTAACACGTCCAAAGTGATCCGGTCAGGGTGTTAGCGGTTGTCACAACTGTGAGGTACAGAGGATGGTCCTATGGATTATCTGTTACAAACACTGACGAACATAAATAAATTCAACACTTTCCGGTTTTAGTCAAACACACTAGAGTAGCTGTTAAAACCCTCTATAGTTTCGATAGTTATTCCTGGCACAATATAGATTTGTTGCGCCACAAGAAAAACTATGAAGACGACTGATACGAACTGTTTCATGAATAAGTAATACTTCTTATTTCGGATCTTGCTGAATGATCACATAGTGTTCCCCTCTACAGAGGTGTATTCCTTCTATTCAACGCCAACTGTTCTTCCTGTAATAGTATGTAACCGTATGAACAAACTGACATAAGTAAGGTAATGAATCTTACTTTTTATTCAATTGTTCAATATCACACCAAGTATGCCAAATTCGTTGTCGACTAACCAGGTGTTGATTGTTTTACTTGCATAGTTATATCAGTTCTTTTAAGCTGAATTCCAGTTTAGCACCAACAGAAGTTCTTAGTTCCCTTGATCATTATCGATTAACATGTACAATCATTTCTGATGGACTCAACTGTTACGTTGTAGATGAGGTGTCTCAAGTCTAAGGGATCAACATGCAATGTTCTGAAGATGGTTATCAGTTTTATTCTTGATTCCGCCTTCCTTTACATACAGCTTGTTACCATGAATCCAAAGCACGGAGACACTGGTGAGTTGTAATATGTTGTATTTCCCATACCGTCAGGATACAAAGAAATTCTGACTCAAACCTACACTTTCTAACATATACAAACTGATGAGTTGACCTCGTTTGGTGAAGAAACGAAAAAAACATCCAACACCTGTTCCCGCCTTTGTTTTAGTTTAGGTCAAGCAAATATATTTTGTCGGGTCTACGAGAAGAATGAGACTATCCCACACCATAGTTTACAGGTGGTGTAGTAAAACCAGAAATACGGCATGGTGTGTTGCTGTTATCAATAAATCTTCCACTTATTTGTAAATCTGTTTCGTTCATGAATACAGCTTTCTGTTATCCAACGTTGACATATCCCGTTAGGGAAATATCTTAATACTAATGTATCCATTTGAACTCATTGATACATGCTTGTTTTCGGCTTTGTGTTGCTTTTCGAACGCTGAGACGCGTATCACTAGGGTGGTGTCAACGATCGATAAAACAGAGGGCAATGGAGTCGAGCGATATGACATAAAATACGTGTACACCCCCATGCCAACCACAACAGCTCTGGTAACAGCGGTGTGTTGCGGCCGTTCCCTAATCCGACTCGGATAGGAGCCTGCTTTCGGGTAAGCCCTTTGACTAAGCCTCCTAGTTGGAATTTCTCTGAAATGGATTGGATTGCGTATTCTGTTTCGCGACATATCGTTGTGGAACGATCGGCAGACCAAGTCACTATAAATGAATAGTAGGTGTTCATAATTCGGACTCGGATACCAACCCACGGATGCACAGATAAACTACGGGCGATCCGTCTATGGAGGTATAACGGAACAGTTTTCCGGAAGTTGCGCTAATCTAAAACTGTATATCCAATAGATCTGGGGGAAGAAGCTCGTAGTCAGTCTGAGCAGCAAAACCTACCACTAGAACATGCTGGTGGGATCAATCTTATCCGACTGAAAGCGTGTAAAATCACAAAACAGTAAACTGTTGATCAGGACATGAATAAACTTTTAAACGTAGGGTTTTAAGGCTGTTGTTCGAATTACGATAACAGGAAGTTAAACTCAATCCAGTTGCACAGTTAGATTTTTAATAATCTAGCTCCAACGACGAATAACTGTAAGTAATTGATGTATGAAGACATTTCTAAAACTGAATGCTACCTACTAGATCCATTGCTTTTCCATAGATGTCACTGTATAAACACTAATCTAGGAGACTGTCATCTGAAGTAAACAGAGAATAGGTTTGTTTCGACGAACAACGATGGGCTCTATCCGTGTGACCTGTCTGTTTGGGCGTTTCGGTGTATCGAAGGTGGTGATCCAAGTAACATACTACTGAAGAGGTTTTGAAAGAGGCTATCTGCACCCTGAGGAGTCATGCTGACGAGAACAAGGCCTGAACTATTCGTTTGAATACTGTAGTTGTTGCAACCATTCACTTGAGGAAAACACATGACTAATCAACAAAGAGGGGGCAATTAGAATAAGTTCGATAAGCTAGTAAAATGGACATCTGTGAATTATCAACAAACTCCTCTGTAACAAAGAAGATTGTAATCGACTTCAGACATACTGCAACCGAACGCGTTCATTTCTTTTTCATTAACAATGTTCGAATCCTTCTCATGTTGCCCGCTTGCAATCGTCTACCTCTGAATCATCATAATCATAACAGCTATGAGCCTGACCAAAAAGGTACTGTGGCTCGGGCCGCCGCAGTACACATTCGTCTGTAGTCTAGTAGAATGTTAGTCATATTTCCTGTTTGTTTTTGTGTGCTAGCTACCAAACTATTAGGATCGAAGTTGTACTGAAACCGCTGGAAGTTCGCTAACCGAATTGTTCACAAACGTTTTCCATTTAATGCGAATTCGAGTGAATTCTGGGACAAGATTGATATCGTCCCATCTGGATATTTTTTCAAAAGAAGCAAACCCACTTGCTCCAGTGACTTCACATGAGATGGTCAGCTAACTTACAAATATCCTCCTTCTTAACTACCGATACAAAGATGGATACCTCTCGTATCTGACCGATGCCTTTGCGTTTGGACGATCGCTTTGCAAAAGAGCACTTCAAACAGTTACTCAGACTGTGTGAGTTATAATTAATTGTGTTTGAAGCTTATGGATCTCTTTCTAGACTTATCTTGATCGTCGGCTAATCCAGTCACTAAGACTGGCAAAAACGATGTGTTAAGAAACATAGAATCTATTCTTTGTCAATAAACAAATTGCATAGGTTAATCTGAAATAGTCGACCTAGGGAGACAACGTACGACGGCTCTTTAAAGTTACCTAATTGTTTCGCTTCCTCATAAACAATATCCGGGGAAATAACAGCCAACTCTGGCGCTATCTACGATTTATCTAATAAATCAATGTCTAAGTTGATAACCCAGGTACAGTCATCTACTTGACGAATATAATACGTCTACTGTTAAATAATGAAATAATGTTTCTTAACCAGAGAATCTATGCCGTCAATACAGACAGAACTACCCCCCCACTAATATTCTTAACACCTAATTGTAGTTTATGTACTTCAGTTGTTGAGGCATCGTCCAAAATAATGTAATAAAACCTCGCCAATATGATCATCGCTCAACTCTGGTTGCAAGATGCCATTAAGTTAGGTGGTGATATGAACATGAACATATTCGAAATCGCACATAAATCTAGTTTTGTCTCAGATTCTAGTCTTAAATTACACAAATACCAAAAATGCACCCTACACTATAATCTACGATACACATTACATATATTTGTACAGGATCGAAGTACTGCAGTTTAGTATATGCAAATATGAGGTAAAACAAGTCCAGTGTTGTTAGCCCAAACGTACTGTTTTTAACGGTGTGGTTTTCTATTTCCATGTGTAAGGTTCATTGTAATGTATAGAGTATAGTGCACGAGCAGTGCTTGTAATGATGGAACGCTAACAAAAACGCCTAAGTTGGGAGCTGTTAATCGATGAACCAAAAACGGCGTTAGCAAAAAGGAGGACAAAATCAGTTAATTAACATGTATCTTATTGTAGAGCAGAACAGCCAACTTGTGTATAACAGTGCATTGTCGTTTGGCATGATATGCATTGAACAATGTACATTTATTATCTGGCTTCTGTACTTTCATTTGAGTATAATTTGAACTTACTGATAGAAGATGTAGTCCATAAGTGAGGTACACTCGAGTTCCATTGTGAGAAATATAAAAAAGAGCAAATTCTAAGTAGTAGTTAGAAACACCTACCGCGCAATTTTGGTACCGAGAAGATTTAGTCGTTTTTGTAACGAAAGTTGAAATATATCACGTTCTAAAACATCAAAAATTCTCCTCCTCTTGTGTCCTAAAATCCTGAATCGTTTTCCTGCTTGTTTGAAATTGTCCGAATGCAGACTAAGAACGAGAGTACTTATTATAAACTCCTTCAACGTTAGCTAACTACAATGGATGTGGGTTGATTTGTGACTTATCTGTTAGAAGCATTTCAAATGATATTCTCTGTATACCGTTGGGGAGGAAACAGTTAACTACACACACAACGTTTGCCTTCAAAGTAAATGCTTATTACCCATATATTCATAACATGACTAAACAATCTGTTACGGCTTAGCCAGGTCCAATGACCGAGATGTTTGTAAAGTCACTCATCTTGAATCAACACAATCATGAGCATAGTAAGAAAGGTTAAAAATCGGAATGGACGTTTGAATTTACGAAGGATGTTCTGTTGGTTTCGAGTAGCCACTATTTCTAATCCCATCAGCAGTAACTTGAATCAGCACCACCACAGGCAACTTCACAACTACGATGAGGGTATAAGATTAGTCGTTTGATTTAATGCCTTGTGTTAACCGTTTCCCCAGTCCGTCGCTACGTTGAACGTACATCAATCTACAGTTCTTTAACGATACACAAATCGTGAAGAAATTTCTCTTCGTTAATTCACTCTTATTGTTTGCACATGTGAGAAAGTGAATACAACTACAACTAGCCAATTACGACTCAGTGTGAGTGAATGTAACAGGAATGATAATCGGCGAACTATTGAACAACGATGACGTAGTACATAGGTCAAACAGTCACACAAACAGAAGATTGGTCCTGAATTCCCTTGAACCACATCATTTATACACAATACATGTTTTGATGTAAGCAGCCGAACGGAATAGACGAAACGTTAATATCTCGCAACATTCGTCTTTTTACGCGTTGATGAAGAAAACAAGTAAGGAGTTGCGCAATCAGATATAACGATCATGATACAAATCGATCGACAACTGGATCAGTACTATATTTCATGAACAGTGTGGTAGAATGAAACTGGAAAAAAAATAAAGATTGTTTAAAATAAGGAGTAGGCATTATTTACAGACCTGATTCATCGTTGTATGTATGGCCACGGTAACCATGGGGTTTTGAAAAGTTATCTTTGTATGTCATCGGTTGAAGCATTGAGCATATTTCACGAGTATACGGCTCATTAGTTGAATATTGTGTCATTATCTTATAACCCTCTCTAGTGTAGTGTCCTACAACTTCCAAGCTAGAACCAATATGAATATGACATTGTATCGATGCACGCAGTCCACTTGGTCATTGCTGTAACGGCCAGTGACATCTGCTTGTAATTAAAGGAACAACTTCATATAGAACTAATTAGTGTATCTCAGTGGGACTTAGAATAAACTTCGAAACAAAAGACAGTGACAGATACAGACAATAGCAATGACAAAGCAGCGAAAAATATTTGCTTTCTGTGTTCGATCATCAGGCAAATTACAACGCAATAAATATGAAAACAGTGGCTACAGTGAGTCAGAAAAACAGCCAATACCCCCAAACACCACTGGAAAATCTTGAGACGTAATCGCATCAATTCATCGGCTGTTATATTTAGTTATCATACTAACATCGAGCGGGATGCCATAATGGAAAACGTTCGACAGATGGGACGGAAATTAATTCACTGTTGCGGGCGTTTTTGATGATTTGTTGGAAAACGATCATGCAGAGTTCGAGGTGTACACTAATAGTAGTGCGACCAACCGAACGGACATCGGAATGACCGAACCGTGCGCCAAATTTCCTAATAATCCTGAGTAGTATGTTCACAACTTCTCCCTCCTGAATTTGAACAGAATTTTGCTTGTAGCACTGTCACTAAGATCTAAATTTTGTTGTTGTCCAAGTCGTAAGAATAGCCAGCTTAATTTAGAAGTCCACTTTGAAAATTCACATAATCAGTTAGATGCCCTAACTCTATTATCAACCTTGAACGAAGAAATACTGAAATTAACGTTAATTAACTTATGGTATCAGCAGCTTAGCTACACACCGCAAGTAAGATAGCTTTTGACCAAGCAGCATCTAGATGCATTGAAGTGCTTACAAAATAACGAGTGCACAATACATTCCAGACCAGACATATGAATAGGAATTGTTTTAATGAACAGGACTGATTAGGTTGCCAAAATGAATGGTGTACTAGCTGACAGTTCAACATTTATGAAAATGAATACGGGAGACAGATAAAACACCAGTTATAGACAAGAGAATATTTAAAACGTTGCGCCAAATAAAACATGTGGGGGTGATTGGTACGGCCGTTTCACTGGGACAATAATCCCTAGGTTATGCAGTCCGCTCAAAGTGCACAGAGAAGGTTTGCCTTTGAGACCCATTTTAGATGTGTGCAACTCCCTTTATCATGATGTGACCCAATGGCTAGCCGGTCTGCTCGAACCCATCCGGTCGGACCTAGCAAAACAGTCTCCGGGACATGCTTCACTTCGTCGACGTAATTCAAGACCTGCATCTGAACAATCAAAGAATGTTCTCACTCGATGTCGCCTCACTATTTACGAACTTGCCTCCACAACTGTCTACCTATGTGATAGTATCGAACGTAACAGCAAACGCGTGCTCATATCAAGAGATGAACTGACAGAACTGCTGGTGATTTGTAGTAGCATCGTCCACTTTCTGTTTAACAATGCACTCAACCGACAGAGAGATGGAGTGGCAATGGGCTCGGTTCACGCTTCCCTGCTAGCTGACGTTTTCATAAACAAACTAGAGATTAACCAGTTGAGTGGAGTCATTGAACAGTTTACATGTTATAAGCGCTATATTGATGACATTTTTTTGCTTCACCAATGAGGATTCTAATATGAACACAGTTATGTCAGCTTTTAACTCAGCCTATAACAGCAGTATATTCAACAAGAAGTCAGACAACAATGGTCGTATAAATATTTTGAAAGTTGGCATAGTAAGAAGAGAAGATGACTCAATCCAACAAAATGTACCCAGAAGACAGACTGGAAGTTGCCAGTACATTCACTTTAACATTTACGTCCAGCTAAATCAAAAGTAAAACCTCATGTGATGTCTGACGACGACGGCGTTAAAGATCTGCACCCCTGACACTTTGCAGGCCGAGCTAGATTTCCTACAGGAAGTGTTCATACAGAATAGTTACCCAATGCGTTTTATTCAGAAGGTGATGCAAACGATAGCGTTGAAACCTAAATCACCTTCTATGAATAAGAAACTTTCGTTAATTAGTCTGCCTTCCAAGCGAGACTTCAAGAACAAAGTTATCAAGCGAAAACTCAAAAGTCAGTCGAAACGGCCTACCATTCGGCTCAATTGTGCGGCAGTTTCTATTCAACACCCGTTATCATGCCACAACTCAAAGACAAACTTTTGTGTTCAACAATCAGCTTCTGTGTGTACTCATTTGTTTCCTCATGTCGAGCATCATATTTTGGTCGTACTACAAGGCGATTGTCTGGTAAAGTACGTGAACATCATCCTGTATGGTTGAACATTGATGTAATTAAAACGGTTTCAAGCGCGACTGTTGCTCGTTTGACCGACTCTAATCATTCTGTCATTGAGAAAGATGCCATTCACGTTGTCTACCAAGTGCCAAGAAATCAATGCAAAATGATGATATTTCGAACGTTAGCTACTTCCGATGCCCTTGGTATCAGATTGTGTAACACTGACCTCTACGCTCAGCAGGAGTTCGTGGCTTACAATCAATCAAGCTCACAATTTGGAACGATGATTGCGTAACGGATAACAAACCCACCGTCGATAACTTTTATTGACCGTTTTTCTAACCCACCCTAGTTACTGTCTTAACATTTATTGTGTTATGATTAGCCTGATGATCAGACACAAAAAACAAGTCTCGTTCGCCACTTTGTCATTCTGACGACTTCAGTGGATACTTCTGAACGAACGACAACGCGGACAGTGACAACGCCAATTGACTTGGTGATTTCACACACACACACATGTAGAACTCCAAAGAGAATGAGTCTCTTCCCGTTAAATGTTTTCGCGAATTAAGCTGGGAAACATTACTTTTGCTCCCAAAAGATGTTGTGCAAAAGCTGGTCCACAGTACAGTCTGGTCATCGAAACAACACAGTCCAATAGATGTAACCTAAGCCGACAGTCACGCACAAAAGTGTTATACAGTTTACCAAACATTGGTTGTGTTGACAATGAACTGTGGTCCCGTCTCTATGCGTGACTCTGTTGACGTGGTTACCAGGGCTGGAAAATGTTGTTATCATTAAGTGTATGGTACGAACATTCTGATAGGTTGGAGCCAAAAGCTGATTGTCTGGCATCTGTATGTTATCTGCTGTTCACAAATGATGACGTATAACCTGGAAAGTTAAAGACTCGATAAACCTGACTTACGGCACTGGTCTATTGATCGATTTATTAAGCAACGGATAATCGTGTCAGCCTAACCCAGTGCTTCGGTGAATGTAGAGGAAACCACAGTTAGATTGATTAAGTACTTCTGTGTGCACAAACCGAGATAATTCATACTGAAACAGTTCTATCCCATAAACCTAAGATAGTTAACCAAAACTCGCTATACCCCCCATTGGTTGTTTCAGTGGATGGATTCAAATATCCGGCCATGGTGGTTGATCCCATGGTCTATTCGACCTCATCTGTGTTACAAATGGGGTGCGTACCTGTGATGAGTTGACGAACGCCAACCACGTTCAGGCCACAGTGTATAAAAATCGCCCGGCGTCCAGTAATGCTCATTGATACAGTAAACGGAACGATCACTTGCCACGTGATGGACCCGTACCGTTTTCCTGTTATTCAGCTGTCCACTCAAGAGGCGAGTTAAGTTCATAGTTAGTATCACAGCTGCGATGTCAAATGCTATCAATATATTTTACTTCGATTTACTCATTAAAAACTTCGCCCCTGTGAGTCTGTCATCTTACTGATCCTAATTCGGTTGAGTCAATATCCAATCTTGAATGCATAGCTGAGTCCAATCCCAGTGTAGTCCCTTATCTGAGTATTTCAATTATACTCTACAGCAGGGCTGTCACAGTATTCTATGAATTTGTCCATTCGTGGTTAGCCCATCGTCAACACGCTTCGAAAAGGCCAAGATTAATTAACACCTACTGCCTGCCATTTACTAGTTTTAGGAAGAGACTGGAGTTCGAAAGAATTGCACTGCCTGATCAGTGGTTCGGACCATCTCTCAGTGGTATAAGAAAGGTTCACAACATGAACAGATTTTAACGTTGAAATCTAGAAAGTAGTACATTCTAAACCAAGGTAACCGCAGGCACCAGGTCGATGGAAGTAGACCACTGATGGAAAGCGCCCCAGATAAGGGCATTCTGCTTGCACACGGTTAGTGAAATTCGGTTCTGGATTAGATAATTACAGTGACCGTAGTCAAATGATGTATGAACAAGTATGTCGCCACAAGTTGCTGACGATGAACTAGTCGTGATAGCGTTCATATACCTCGTATCTGGCCTGAACCAAGAGAACGAAGACCAAGAAGCTTAGGAACTGAGGTTTTTCTGAGCTAGCCAACTAATGCTGGCTAGTCAGACCGTGGGCCAGTCTCAAGCTGAAACTTGCGTAGTTCGGAAATAATAATAGTGAGAGTGATGTTGTAAGTTTTAGCCCAGAAAGAACGACAACGAAAATACAAAAGCAGGAGAACCGCAAAAGTGAATATCAATGCTTATGTAGGAAAATGAGAACAAATAACCGCAAATATGAACTCAGATATCTAAAACTTACAGCGTACACGTGCACCAGTGGTCCGTGTTTACAATACGCGTATCTGTCTATCGATCTTGTTCCCTTCACTTAGCGAGTAATTCCTATATAATCCCTTGTACTTATCTGGGTTCAGCGATACTCATGAATTATTTCTCATAACACATTCAATCGGATTGGAACACAGACTACTAAAAACTTGCAGTGGTTCTGACTTTCTCACGTAGGTGGGATGTAACGGCCAGTTCACCCAGATCTACCACCTAAAAATCGGTGTTCATCCAGATAACCGGAGTATATCAAGCTTAGGGGCCTGAGTGTTGTTATCGGAACTAAGTAGTGCCTGCATAAACCACAGATGATTTCGAGATCTGGATATCCGTCAAAAGTTAAGATTTCACTAACCGCCCAGTGTGCTTCAACTCGTGTGCATAAACCCGGTTTCTCAACTTCTTTAGCCATTGCAGGAAGAAGATCACCGCGGTGATTGTTGAGTACACATCGCATGGTCTAATTCTCTCCCGAGTATGTCCTAGTTATTTTGTAAAACCATACTTTCGTGATATGCGTTCGGAAATCTTGCATCCCATACCCGTAAGCCAGATGAGCTTGTGGTCAAGAGCTTCGGTTTATTGGATTATAGTTGATCTCCATACCAGATACGTTAAAACATGGACAAGAAGAACCAACGAAGATAGGCTTCCGAATAGATGTCAGACAAGGGTTACTCTTCAATATATTTTTTTAAGGCACTATAAAGTCCACAGTTCAGAGTTAGTCTATACACTACCCCATGGCTATCCAGTGTTTTGTATGCAGAACCAAGCTGTCGAAAGTGAGACTCGGTGTATGAATGTTTCATGTTTACTGTGTTGGTTATCTAAAAGAAGCATGCATCATTCAGAGTGTTCCGGATACCAATCCATTGACAGGAATCAATAGAGATTATAAATGTTTGTTTATTCTGTATTCGTTCATCGCCCAAACATGTTGTCTTCATTAAATCATCATTGACGGCTCACAGTTATAAGAGATTTCATTGTACGAATTGTAACAGATTACCTAATTTTTTCGAAAGTTCTAGTAATCAAACGAATTGTGTTTTAGACATATATCACATGCTATGAACCACTCATCGAATACAATTATATAGATGGATGGACTCTGAGTGTCCATTCTACTTTAGTTGTTTAGGTATTTGGCTTTACAAGGTGTACATAAGCTCATGTAAAACTGTGCAACCGTTCAAGAGAACAGTACTAACGCTTCAGCAACAGTAGTAGCAGAAAAATAGCAGGTAAAGTTTTACAAGGGGATAAGTTAATTTCGTCCGTTAGTGGTATACACTGCATCTGCGTGGTCATAAAACACAGATCACCAGCAGCAAGATGTATAGCTTAGCCGGACATTAAATTTCGGGTGCTCAGTAGCAATCCACTGGTTCATAACATAAGTGAGGAAATACTGTATTATTTTCTAGGTCAATCTAAAGTTTTAACGCTGTCTGTGCTTAAAATGATCTGCTGAAAACAGTCATAATAGGAGAGGGGGAAATGCATGCTAATGAGACGGAATAGTATCACGGTCGCCAATCACGTTGTAGACTGTCATTTGGGAAGGAGGAACCCAAGTGAAAATCGAAAGTACAATGGTCATTACAATATAACAGTGATAACCTTTCCAACCTCCAAGAAATTGACATACATTGATCAGATTCGTTTTGAAACCTGATTGTTAAGTAGTTTCTGCACCTGTCGAAGGAATATGCATCAAACAAACATACCGTCACTAACGCGTTCGTTAAATCATCAAATATTACTGCACGTTTGTCATGCACCAATTTACAACTTACCGTCTACTGGCAATTTTTTTAGTGGATTCTGATAGACAAAGGTAGACCGGAATTCGAGTGCTTCAAGTGAAAAACTTATTTTTCATCTACTGAACATGGTGACAGCAAGACAAACACCATATCAGGGAAGTTTGTCTGACAAACAGTTTACTTACGATCTACAGTATTATTAGTGAATGGTTGGAGGGTTTGGTTAATTTCAGGTTGACCATCACTCAGTTGATTGCAGCCTTCGTATTCATATAGACTTTTCGGCTACTAAAGTAACTAACTGATGACTCGGACAAGGCAGATCCATAGCGTCTACTGATCAGTGAACAGTCAGGATTTGAGTGTCATCAGTTGAACATTAATCTCATCTGATGACCGTTTCTACCGTTCCAATAACTTCTTCAACTGGAACTCTTACAAAAGGCAAATATAAAACACAGTTTATACGTTTGTTAAGGTCCATAGCTTAGATCTCAGTCTGGTGGTTATCAAATAATCATATTGAATTATTTAACCATAGTCAAGTATAAGTAGTTTTCAAAGTATACCGAGTGGCAACTTGCGGAAGTAACAAAGACTCAAGACTGTAATGGTTATATTTGAAAAAAACAGTCAAACAGTGCTTCTAAGCGCAAATATTTCACACAAAGTTGTCAGGTAAATAGTCCACAATTAGGGTTGCTGGATCGAACTACAGTTTAATTATTATGTTCTCATTAATTGAAACAATAGCTCCAACCCGGCAGTATGAACGCCACAGGTAATAGCCCAAGGAAGCTAATTCAAAATAACACCCCTTTTCCCGTACGTCTAGAGGATGTACCGCAGCTAAAGAGAAAATGAGAGTTGTGCTTCTTCCTATATATTACATTGTTACTTACCATTTGAACAAGCTGTCAATCTAAAATGAATTTACACACAGTTGTTGAACACAGTACCTCCCGTTAACTCTTATATTATCGTCATACTGCTCATCACGCGAAGTATATGGTACTCAAGGTGGCCTTTTTCAACCGTCATATCCACAAGCAGTTGCAAATTCTTTGCTTGTTTACCTGAAACATGATGTGATTTCAGGTGTTCAATGCTGAATCCTGTTTCTTGAGTAGCCTACTTTAGTCCTATCTCGACGATTCTCATAGTGGACTGTAACATCGGAAAAACGAGAAATTCACACGGCCACACAACAGACAGACTCAGCTTGATTCGAGTAGTCAGTACAGCTTGGAGTAAATGGGCATTATTAGAATGATACTAAACGATAGTGATCTTGTGAGAAGGTAACAAAAACTAGGTCCACCACAGCCAATTTTCAAACGGTTTCCCTCACATAATCCTTATGCTATCAGTTTGGATAACCCCAACAAAGTTTGCACACACTTAAATACAATGTAAGTTATGTGTTTAAGCAATGTTAGGTTATTACACTAGGGTGACGGAAACTGGTCAACTACATTTGTTTGTCATGAAGTGATAACCCAAAAGCGTGTGGTTACCTGATAATATCCGATTGCAATATTTCTATACATTATCGCCAATATACGCAGGTAATAGTAGTGTTGTATAAGATATAGCTTCGTTGTGACAGATCACAACGCCAAGAAGATAAGGGAACACTAGCGACTATCGAAACAGTGTGTATGCATTACGGGAGACGTGTCACCAAGGCGAATGACAATGGACTGCCACCCAACGAGTACGTTATCCATGCAAGTGGGTGTATGCGTTCGTTGTTCTATGTTTTAACAAAACTCGTGGGGAATTTCGTGCGACATACACAACTCCACAAGCCAAGCGTCTTTTGCGATCGCAACAATTAGTGCCGTGATCGGCGCGAAGATGAAGATACCCTAACCGCGTTCGAAGATGGAGACTTCCGGTCTTTCCTGGAAGACTTCGATGACGTAGTCGAAATGATTTGAGTCAGGTCCAGTCGTAAAAAGCTGGCTGCCCTGTGGACGCTAGTGAAGAGCAGGACGAAAGGGGTACTGGACGCAACGCGAAGAGGCACCTGCGAAGACGGAGTGGGTAGCTGCGAATGAGACGCTGGTGGCTACGTTTGACAGCCCGGCCGACCGACAGGACGCCATGCACAGGATCAGGGTGACCGGCTTGCACAAGGAGCGGGTCCCTCTGTGTTCGCCGTAACTCTGTAGGGCATGTTGGGCAGGGCACTACCAGAACGGAATCAAGAGTCACAATGACAGTTGTTGGTGCAGCAGTCTATTGAGCGTATCCCGAAGCTGTTCACAACGAAGTCCCCATTGTCCATATTACTCTATGGATGGACTTTGATGAGTTTGCGAATGTCACGCAGGAGTTGAGACTTATGTCCATGTCCTCGGTGGATGTGAACAACAACACGTACAAGAAGGCACTAGAAGAAATGCAGAAGGCAATGGAGCAGCTGGCAGCAAATCTAGCTGCACTGAGAACAGCATCGCGAAAGAACGACAAACAAGGAGGCTGTTTCATCTGTAGGGGAAAATGACATTGGAAAGACTTCCCGTCTCGACAGTTTAGGAGGTCTGGAAATAAAGTGTCCCATGATTGTTTTGTATGTAGAGTAGATCAACTAGTAGTGGGAGCTATTGGGAAGGGTTCCGTACATGCGAGGGTTGAAACTGAGATGATATATGATGGCAGTGGCTATTTTGTTGATCGCTGGTGGAGGAAAGCAAAACATAATGGCATAATTTGTGATAATCGAGACAGTTGGAAGTCACAACGTGGTGACTGATGGCTTGAACTAATGAGTGATGAGTACTAGCAGCCACATCGCGAAGCATCGCTTACTTCTGTCTCTGGAAACTAGGCAAACGATCCTCGGAGCCGATTTCCTCGCTGCAGCAGATGGCGTCATCGACCTGAAGCTCAAGAAACTGTCAACCAGATACGGTTCCCTCACACTCGCTGGACAGCAATGGAACAACGTAAACTAAGTAGGCACGGCTAAAACCTCTAATCGTACAGCCGCCTTGCCTCGGTCCACGGTCGAGAAATACGCCAAGTTATTCACGAACGATGATGATCCGTACGCGCTTCTACAACTAGATTACACATGAAATACCAACAACCGCGACATTTCGACCGTATGGACCCCGTAGGATACCGGTTCATTTTGAAAGGGAAACGTAAAGGCAAGTATAAAATATGTCGGATAGGAATGTTATCGAAAAAATTCACCGTCCGTACAACTCGTCTGTTCCTCTGGCGAAGAAGTTCAACGGGAAATACCACTTTTGTGGATTTTAAAAGGCTGAATGAGGGAACCGCAGAACACAGTTGTGCCATTGCTGTCCATCGCTGATATTTTTGGTAAGTGGCAACAGGTGAAGTTGTTCACAGTTTGGACTTACGTTCCGGATTCTGGCAGGTGGTAATCAAACCCGCGTATCGTGAGAAAATCACATTCTTAGTGAGCGAAAAACAGGTTCAATTTAAATGAATGCCGTCTGGCTTATCCGGGGCATTGCTCACGAAGCCTGATGGCTCAGTCGTTAAAACAGCTAGATAGCTTGGCGGTATATGGAGATGATAATATGTTACATAATAGAGTAGAATCACAACATGCTGTCCCCCTAGATACTGCCTTAACACAAATTAGGAACTCGGGACCCCTGATTAATGCTGATAAATCACAACTCGGACGATCATCGGCGGTGCTACTGGGACAGGCAGGACAGTGGCTTCGAATTTTAGGCGCGCACTGAAACATTCTCTGGGTCAAGCAGCATATTACAGTTGGCCCGTGAAAAATTTCCCATCTCATTACATCACTACTGTACAAACCCCTTCGAAAAGACAATCAATTTGAATGGACTGACGATGTCTAGACAATGTTCACACGAGTGTAATGTGCGATGAACGAGCAACAACTGACCCCGAAACTTCCGAAAACAGAAGGAGTACTTACGGCAACAGCAGACACTAGTAACCGTGGCACTGAGGCACTGTTCAAGCGAAAGGCAGGAGTAATCGAATATGCCAGCACAATCCTTACCCAAGAGGAGTAAACGTATTCAAACACTGAGAAGGAATGTTTGACAATTGTCTGGGCGCTGGACAATTGGAGACCGTACTTGTTGGGTCAACAGTTCTACGTGGAGACGGATTACAAATCTCTAGAGTGGATTGGTAATGCGAGGGACCCGAGTGGAAAGTTAACACATACATGATTTCAGGACCATTCACAAGCATGGTTCTAGCAGTTGCGTCGCTAATTTTCTTTCTTGACCACAGATAGACGACGAACTCCCCAGAATGACCTTTGGAATCAACGGCCTAGTAATGGAGCAGGACCCACAAACCCTAGTACGTCTACAGTATCGGGACAAGGTCCTCCGGAAGATGAGTGCTGATTCGGCAAGAGGTGTGAAGATAAAAACAAGTTCCAGGACTGAAGAGCTAAAAATAATTGTTTCCTAATAGAGAAGAGTTGGCTTAAACGGTGCGGGCGTATTGACGTGGCAGCATGGCGTTGGGTGCTCTTGCGGGGTAGTCATCCCGAGACAATTGAGGAGGAAACTGGTAGCAAACTGCCAAGAAATGGCACACACCGGATGCACTAGGACATACGACCTGCTTCAATATTGACCGAATATAGAAGAGGATGTGACGACCAACGTGTTTGCCTTCCAATAGCGTCAGTTACCGGAAGGTGACAGTGGGGGGACCAGTAGTCTTTACAGCCAATACCAGTCTCCGAAATCAGTTAACTCTAGTTGGTGGATCTTGTTGGCCCCCTTCCACTGAGCGCTCGCGATAACCACCATGTTGTGATCATGAAAGAACATTTCACTCGCTGAATCGAAGTGACTGGCATTCCGGACCAAAAGGTGTCTATGGTGGGAAACATGGTGATGAAACACACCATGGTGAACCGTGGTCTACCAAAAGCGATTTTAACGGATCAGGGGCTATGTATTGGGAGCGAGGAGTATCGAACACGCACGCAACAACTACGAATCAAGCGTATCTGACAGACACCATATCATCTGCAGACAAAAGTGCTCGCTGGACGTAACATCGAACGATCAAGGAATGGTTATTAGTCTAGGGGACGACTGGGAGTCTGCGTTATCATTGTTGGTATTAGCCCATCGTGCATCTGTTCAGGCGAGTACGAAGAAACCTCCATTTCAGTTGATGTACGGTAGAAACACTCGACTTCCAGTGGATCAATATATTGGAATATGGGCATAGTGCAGTGATTTGATCAGATAACTGGTTGTCGAAAGAGGAATGGCTAAACGAAATCTAGAAACATCGCAGGCACACACACACACACAAAGGACCACTCAGCGGTTTAAGCGACTCGGTAAAGCTCGAATGTTCAGTCTAGGAGAAAGAGAGGAATATAGTGATCACCAGAATACAGATGTCAGCGACCCAGTTTCAAGAAAACCTCTGCCTAAGTAGAAAGGTCTGCATTTAGTAATTTCCGAATGGGGTCCAGTATACATGATCGGGAGGGATGACGAGACGGAACGACTGCTCGGCAGTGACTTGGCAAAGTGGCATGATATACTGACGCAGCAAAGCAGGGGAAGATCAGCGAGCCAGGAGATAACACGGCGTCGGTCGGTAAGAATTCGTTAGCAAGTACAAAGGAATCACAAGGAACAACAGAATGGATGTAATGTTGTATAAGATACAGCTTCGTCCGTGAGTAGTATTGTGCGTGTAGTCGGGAAATAAAAGACAGATCATAACGCCAAGAAGACAAGGGAACACTAGCGACTATCGGAACAGTGTGTATGCATTATGGGAGACGTGTCACCAAGACGAATGACAGTGGACTGCCACCTAACGTGTGCGTCATCCATGCAAATGAGTGTATGCGTTCGTTGTTCTATGTTTTAACAACACTGGTGAGGAATTTCATGTGATATATACAACTTCGTAGTTCAAGCATCTCTTTTGCGGTCACAACAGTAATATCCCATATTTTTGTTCACGCACACTATTTTCGCACTGGTCGAATGGATTTGATTAACGCGTGACAATATTATACTGACAACTATCCGATTTGAAAACGGTGAGCAAATATTTAAATTATCAGGCTCGACATCACAAAAGATCTGTTGGTATTCAGCATACTTGGTCACGATCGAGTCGGAAATTGTCTTGCCACCCATGCTTATACAGCAAGAGTATGGGTAATGGGGGACAAAACACACACAGCTGTGTGACTGACGATTGACTTCATTATCATCAGCTGTGTCAGGTCTACAGACCTCACGACTGAGTAGGTAAGGTGTTTGGCTTGGATCAGAAGATGTGTAGATTATCGATCTGGCTGTATCAGCATAATCAGTTCAGCCAAGGATGAACTGGATCATAGAATACTAATTTCCGGAATGAATGTCACAACATCTTGCTCGTCGTCCTTCACCAGTTAGGACTGTTTATGTAAGAGCTGTAATGACCAAAAGCTAAATACGAAAATAGCATGTGATGTTAACAATGTTATCCGTGCCGAAAGTTTATCTGTACCTAATTAGATACGTTCGATATTATACAAATGATCTCCCATATGGCCCTTACCACTGTAATGTTTTCAATCAACCAAATTAACTGAGGTACTTAGGGAACTAAAACTATCAAATTCACAACTGGAATTGAGTATACAAAATGAAAGAGTTACTCCTAAAAATAGCTGATCAGTGAACGACTGTCTACAAATAAAAACACCGAAATTATCTTACACATCTCAGTTGGCATTCCTGCTGTGTGGAAAGGCAGGATATTTCGTTCACACAAGGAAAAATAACCATTTCAGTTCGCTTGTGAAACACCAGGACTACAGTATACTCTTAACGTTCAAGTGATACGGCAGTCAAAAGATATTACCCTGTATCTAAACAAAAGGAATTTCTGACTTCTCGTGGGTGATTGGAATAGCAACAGTCTTTTTGTTACCCATTATTCGTGGGTTGCACGTTTTAAATGGTAGTCTTGTAATGTGAGGGTTTATGTGATATGATTCAGTCATGTCAGTTGCGAGGCAAACGGTACAACTGCTAGACACACACCAGGAGTCCAAGCCCCAGTTGAGATCGGAATGCGTGAACCCTAGTTTTCATATTTCCCATCGACTTGAGCGGTAATAACAAGTAACAACCGTATGCGATTGATAACGTGGACCGCGTATAGTTTGACTAACAGAAACAGAGGAAGCCATTCGTTTGGTAAACAGCTTTCCAAAATTCTAAGTGGAGCAACGGCCAATATATCGTCATCGTAACTTGATTCCTATTAGCATGAATGTATCACGACTGTTTCGCGCATCCGGATATGCATCCGGACGCGTGTGTAGGCAGTGTGCGAATGAAAGACAGTGGCTCAGCGAAGTAGTAAACGATTATGTAAGGCATTCGTCAACCACATTGCATTGTTACCATGTTTTGTGAATGAACCTTAGACATGGATTTGGAACGGTGTATCAGGCTTAACGAGGAGTGTGGGGAGACGTTCAGGTAATCATCTGACTAGATGGGGTGCATAGCATGGGTTACATATATGGACGTCAAGTGGGGATTACACGAAAATTCCACACACGCCAGCTACCACGGTTCAAGGACTACTACTGTATATGATGACTGCCAGAATCAGGCGAATCTCTGTCGAAACTCAGACGTTAACTTTCACATCCACCTCACATTGTTAGACGGAACAGCAACCCCGGTTTGTAATGACGTTTGTGTTGAAACGAACGACCAGCAACTCAGGAGAGTAGACGAAAATTACGGATGTATCTGTCTGAGTGACGATAGATTTTTAAGGTCTATCACCGGCTGAAGTTAAACTTCAGCTGTGCAATAAAAAACTAATCCAACTTATAAGGGAGTAGTGGTCATACGATCCAACTATTGCTAACTGCTATGATGGACGCGAACAACTATGTATATGTTATATATGTAAATAACCATATAAATAACCTCTTTGTAAGCCTTAATCGTCACACTATCCTGGCTGCCCACACATTTTTTTCTGGCAGCATATAGAGGTATATGTATATGTTTAAGGTCCATCATTTCGACTTTTGCTCAAGGTACTAGAGGATTGTTTGTGATACTCACAAATCAGGCATTAACAACCTATGTACATACATGATAAGGTATCGTTGTTTGACAATTCCAGTGAGGCTAATCAGCTGCATAGTGTCGTCCATTCTGTCCAATCTTTCTGGATACATGTTACAGTTTTAAAATATAAGGGGTTCTTCCGTAGTTACAACAGTGGTAGCGGCTGATTACCGGTTCATCCATTTAAGAATCTAGATATCGAATGTTTTGAATGTTGGTAATAAATTGAGGGTTCACATATCTCAAGTTTTAATAGTCTGCTTCGATCAAGTTATCTTCGGTGCAAATATATATCTCGTACATATTCCAAGACAGCACTCATAGAGCAGTCTTACTTCACGGCTACCGATCGCTAACGCTAAGATTCAAGGACATCAGACATGTTAAGATCCTACATTGCCAGTATTCACTCACATTTATTGGGTAGCATCAGCGATCTAGTACCGGAGAAATCAAGATGATGGTCTTCGACAATGAGGTTTGCACTGCAAGCTACTTTATGGATTTGAATGATTAGTTCAGTTACTACTCCCAAATCCTCAGCTTACTGGTGTAACATGCAATGTGATTATTGGATGACCCAACAGAGGGGAACCAACGTAGCCATTATTAAATTAAGAAATGTAGGTCGTGTTCGTCTTCAGGGCTGGAGACTTCGTAATCCTTCTCATCGTTATCTAGACATTCGACAAGAGAAATACCGGTTATCCAGGTTTATTGACGTATGGGCTGTTATTATTTAACTGAGTTGCATGCGATTTAGTGAAAATTAACTAATCGAAGCAGTTAACTCAATGCTGAGGCTGTCATACTCAGTTGGTCGGTTAAAAAGTGTTATCACCATACTACTGAGTATTACTAGTTCGATGAGACTTATCCACAAAGAACCTTTGCTTTGGATGGATTAGAACCAGTGACAAAAACAGCATGCCTAGATACGACAGGTTCCCTATCAGCTAAGCTACGAAGTCACACTGGGAACTCAGAAATTCCACATTTTGTCTCAATTATTCTTTCAATCTACCGTGCCATATGGAATCCATCAAATGATTCAATCGATTGGCTACCAAAAGGGGTTTGTGAACTCCAGCACTGTTTCGTAGTACAGCTGGTGGAGCACCTGTCGTGTTTGGGCATACAGTTATTGGCTCGAATCCCACCAAAGCCCAGGTTTCTCAGACTTAGGTCACATCTAAATTGTGAAACCTTCTGTACTACTTATAAGCGATATTAACAGTTAGAATTAAAAACTTAATGAAGTAAGTTCTGTCAGTCCTCTCTGATTAACCTTAACTATGATCTTTTCTGGCTACAAGCCAACAATCTACCGTATCACCCACTGACACGTTACTGCCCGAGATAACAACCGTAGTCATGGGCCACTGGTTTCAAGGCTACCACAACTGTTAACATGTTGTGGAACGAGACGGACTTGATGAGATGATTTTACTGATGATATTCTTCTGTGACAGTGTATAAACTTTGTTAGCATGCCGCTTATTTTGCACTATCTACGAACAAAGTTGGCTGCTTTATTTCTCAACGTTTTATGCATCATGGACACTGAATTCATCGTTGTTCACCTTAGGATGACCCTGTGTAAACTGGTTGCGTGCTCTTATTCTATCGGACCCTCAACTGAACACCGGTGCATCTGGGTTATATGTACTGACTGTCACGGTGCTTAGATAGGTATGGCTCATCAATACTGGTTTCACCCAATTCACTGATATCGAAGAATTGCCGATCGGATTTTCGTTCACTATTTTGATGACTGAATTTGAACTACACTGTCTGTTTTGTTTTATGCAACCGAGTGATGAAACTTGATCGAACAGGTAACAACTAATTGGCGTGCAAAATTCACCTGGAAGACAAACTCATACCGGAAGAGGCGTTGATTACGGTTGCTCTTCGGCAGTGAACACTGCTAAAAGGGGAGTTGAATACAAAATTCCTGCATAGTTTTCCGAACCAACAAGACTAACACAAGCAGAGTACACCATGTGGCAAGTGATGAATTAACAAACGTGAGAAGAAACCAGATTAATGAAGCTTGTAAAGTGAAACAGTTAAGTTTAGTGTTCTTCAAAGTCTGCTACCTCCCGGACATATTAGTTAACCTCGTCAGTGCTATAGTGGTTAGTCCAACATACCTATAATGTTTCAGAGACACAGGTGCTCAAAAACATACACTTCTTGAACATTCTCTTCACCGATTGGTCACCCCTCCCGGTCGCATTGAACAGCTGGCCGCCAGATTCTGTGGTATACAGGATCTCTCAACACAAAGTCATAGATCACGTTATTGTCAGAAGCAGTGTAAGTTGACAAAGATTATCGGGGTTTTAGTTACACTATTTGTTACTATAACTGTGAACTTTTCCATAATCTACAACACGTTTCCATCAAGGATGAGCGTTAGAATATTTTCATACCAGTCTTGAAACAATACCAGTAGTGAAAACGTCCTACCCGAATAAACATCTGTAGTTTGTAATTTGTCTCTACTGCCTTTGACCGCAGTCTGTAAGCACTAAGTCTAGCAGCCCAGTACCTGAAAGTAGTTCAAACTCATTTTGTCCACAAACGGTCAATATGTGACAATTTAACCTTGTTAGAGCTTATCCATAGTTGCTTCGCTGTTGTGCACTAGGAACCTAAACACCCTTTTTTCTACTGTCAATATTTACAGCACTACTACAACATAAAGTGAACACCCCCCGTGAGTAATCATAAATTTGGTATTCTGATAGCTATTAGGTCAGTCCCTCTCGAAACTAAAGAAGAAACCTCAGTTTTATCTCAGCTAGAGATCATCAGTAGTGCATGTACCTGCCGTGACCGGAATATGAACTTTGTCTGACGCTTTCATGAGACAACCGTGATGACCATTGTGACACTTATCCCACAATACCTATATATATATTGTTGGAACATTTTCGTTAGCCGAAACCAAACTGAGTTCTTAAACAGTTAAAATCCGATATTCTGTACCACCTATAAACCGATTTTATGACCTATCTGTTTGTTTCCCACATCACACGATCAGTGTGTCTGACTAAAGTAGGTTAAAAGTGGACTGATTTAATGAATCAGTGTCCAAAAATGACTGAAACTTGCGGATTATCAACCGCTGCTGAAGAAAGTATATATATATATATATATATATATATATCGACATTTCAACAAACTCACACTCAAACAGCTTGTTCACAGCGGTAGGGGAAGCTACAGCGTCACAAAAACTGAACGAATTTCCAAACCTCAGAGGTCATCGATACTAGTCTGATAGGATTGAACACGACACACTAAGCCATTCATGTTACACTCTGGCAGTATTAACTTGGGTACTAAGTCTCAAGCTCAGTTCTTAACTGATACGATGATCTTAGAGTCGACTGATAAACTCTCGTGTGTGTCGCGCCTCATAAACCAGTGGAAAACCTTCGTAAACAGTTACACTAGCAGAGGAATAGATGATTGTCAATTTTTATGTCTATTTACACGCAAGGTCATTCTATGTCACACTTCCTTACGTTATATTGCTTGCTAGGATAACTAACTCATACTGTGATCTTTTTCCGTTAGGATGAGAACCGTGTATCAGAAACAAAGGGTACTGAGTTCATATTATGAACACTAATCATCGAATTTAGCTGGCAGATTGAGAGCATGTCCCAAGGCGGACTATATCAAAACATTAGATTTCGAAGACAGCGAGAATGTCAACAACGCGTAGGAAAATATTGTTACCTGGGTAAACAAAGACCTGTAATATTCAAAATCACTACTCCGGTTGAAAAATGTAAGGTCTAAAACTCTAACCAACACATTCTGTCCTCATGACAGTGGATTAGATAGTGTTCTATTGGGTGGTGAATTGAACCACTACCGTTTATAATGGCTGTTTCTGCTTGTCCCCACAACTCATGAATTGAGTGGCTTTCGTGTGATGACGCAAGTCAGCTTTATAAACTGACTGGCTATATTCGTCAGTCAATCTATCCAGCGTGTGCATGATCATTGTGCTTGTAGCGCAGAAATGTGTATTCACATTTCTTCACAATCCGACCCAAGTGTCAAATGGGAGATTGCCCGCAAATAATTTCCACTAGTTTACAAGAGAATATACTGTTGACCTTGGAGAATTGGTTGTATTTGAACAAGATTAAACTGACGTATCTGCATTTTTGGAGATATGTGTAGAAGTTACATTAGCAACGGTACATGACTGCTTATCGCTGTATCAGGAAAATAATATCTCGGCCACACAAGTAAGTATCTGATTGGGTAGATCGTGTGCACACATGATCCGCACACGTTCATTTCATCCGGTCCGTTTATATACATGTGAACATTGTGGGGGAAATATTGTGTATTTATGAAAGACGTTCTAGCTGTAAGCTGTAGTGTTTTCACATTGCGATGCGTTTTTTCCCATGTGACATTCCTGATCACCTGTTCGTCGATTACGGTCAGGATACCGAAACTCGGACAGCAGGAGCAATCGATATAAGAGCGGCTAGAACCGGATGGAGATGAACATTATTCAATATCGAGGTCGCTGTACTTGGCAAAGAAACAGCTGAATTATCGGTAAAAAGTTAGGTGTCACCAGAAAGACAGCTTTCTTTTGGCTAGGGCAGTATTCGCCAAGCTAGGACACATCTGACAGCAGAGACGTTTTTCCCAGGCTTAGGGGACGTGTATACCAGGCGACTATGAGGACCGTGTTAATCCAAAGTTGTGAAACTTGATCGATCAGTGTTGAAGATGTGCACCGTCTACAGACATACGATATCCGTGTTCGATCGCTCGCATCGGGTTGAACCAAAGAGTAAACACCGACAAGGTGAAGAAGAGAGTATCGATAGTGATTGCCAAGCAAGTTATCTTGCTCATTCCTTGCACACATCTAGGTAGGCCATGCACTAAGAATACCAGCAAGTCGTCCAGTACACTGGACACCATTTGCTGACGCTGTGGCCGACTAATATATGATGCTAGGTGAACAGATGACTTAACCTAGAGAAATGAAATCGTCCAACAAGGGCTTGGTCAATGTAGGTCGGGTTCTTCTTCCGGTGGCTGGAGACGTTAGGTCAGATAACGGCCAATGGGACTCAGTGGTATAAATATTGTCGTTGTTTGTTCGAGTTGTCTACGAGGTAATTGTATTAAATCGAACCGCACAGTATGCAATTACACAACGATGATGCAAACGCCAACTGCATAATTTACTGGGCGAGGGCACAAGCAAAAACTAGTTTTAAAATGTTGAAGTACCAACCCACAACCTGCCAAATTCTGTTACATTTGCTCATTTTTGCTGCAATCGTGCAAGGTTTTCAATCGGAAGCCATTGTATTGATAGGTGCGCTAAGTCTCATCCACTAAACTACTGCTTTACGGATGGACTACTTATAATGTGCAAGTTAGAGGGGGAAAAACCACCACTGTTCTTGCGTATGAAAAGCATGGACAAATAACGGGAACCAGAATGTCTGTCTAACCGAATATTGCTGAATGGAATAATCACCAAGACAACTACTGCACGGAAGTGGATGTTTGTGTTCGTGACGATATATTTTTATACACTTTTTGCATTGTCCCTGATAAGCTTAGTTCTGGTGTTAGCAGTCTTTTGGAAGCACATTTCTACTGCGACAGCTAGCCGACCGTTTCCACCATTCACGATAAAATAGTGAAATGCTGAAATCAGTTCAGTTGTCCACCTAGTTACCCAAGAGAATATAGACTACCTGCTGACTCGTTTCCTTTTCGTCAAAAATACAACAACTGTAACCATGATTACTATATATCAGTAAATCGTTTTTCATTGATCTGGATGTAGCCATTTTGCTTGAACCACTATGCACAAAATGACTCATGATTGAAGACTGACCACAATGGACAGTAGGTTATATAGTTCTCAACCAAAAAAAACTCGGGGATTTACCGGATTATTATTGAGTATTTCAGTTATTTAGGCCATGAATCGTTAAATTTCGGAATGTTTTGATGGGTTGTACAAGTATTTATGTTTAACTCCTTATTGTGGTTAAAAGCTGAGTTATAAATAACATTTAATGTCACCACTGTTAACAAAATATCACAGAACTAATTACTGCTACGGTAAAAATCTACTTTCTGTTCTTACAGGATCGTATTCGAGGCGATATATGTAGTATTTTCTTCGTCAGATTATAATTCATGCGTTCGTCGCAAAAGCATAGGAATTTAACCACCATTCACCGACTTAACCAGGCTAGGATCTACGGATGAAGTTCAAAAACTGCAGTATACGGACATCAATTCAAATCGTAGTATTCAGACTTTACGCACCCGCAACTCTTTTCGTTATCCGTCATATTTCAAACAGAATATGACGTTGGGAATGGACAACATTTGAGTAACTCACCTTCCTGATTTTGTGATCACCATCTCGGTAGTCATACTGTGGAAACTTTGCCACAAATCTGCTTCAATTAGTTCCGCAAGAGGAGTTTCTTTGTTGAAACTGTGATCTTGCTTGTTTTGCTGCATTTGTTCGAGTAGTTGCACAAAATCGGTTTGGCCTCTAACAACTGGTGACGGGCTAGGTTGAGTTGAGGCATGAGATAAACGGGATGATTCGGAGACCGGAGACCAGGCCGGAGCTTGATTAGGAGTGGTTAGCCTGCTGAGGGTAGAATGTGATAGTGTAGGAACCAAAGAATTCATCGAGTGACGAGATCGATAGAGATCGATTAAAGGTGGTGCAAGATGACCATCCAACCTGGGCCCCAGTTGATCCGCAGTTGGGTAGGAATGGGATTGTTTCTGTCCCGGGATATCGTTGAGATCGTTTGAATTCGATTTGTCACCGTGTGTGGGTAAATCCTGTCCGAATGAAGCCAAGAAAGGCAAAGTGTTGCGAAGAAGATTCAGGTGATTCTCGCCAGGAGATAATCGACTAACATTGATAGGGGTTGTTGAGATATGGTTCATCAGATATTTGGATGCGGTCATACTTAATGCATTTAATACGGCATTCAGTTGATGGGAGTGTAATTTGGGTGACGTGGTCTGAAAATGTTCCGACGCGTTTATTGTTACTTCCGGGGTTGGTGATTGATTGAAGATTCCTGTTGGAGAATGAGAACAATTTAAGGGTCTGCTATTCGGTGATCGTTTACCATCCGACCAAGAGTCCTTAAACGTGTTTGCATGCGAGGATATGTTTGGGAGCAAGTTTGTGGGATCATTCTCACAGTGTGAAGTAGACATTGTGGGTACACAAGCAGATTCCTTCTTGGAACAGTTTGGGATCAAGCAAAATGGATTTTTCGAGTTTGATCGGTTAAGTAGCATTATGGTTTAACTGTAAGTTTCGGTCGCGGTGATCACATTACAGCCACCAGACCCTGATGAAGCCGACAGTTGCACGTTCGTATGGTGTGTACGTACGCAACACGCTAGTGTGTGCTGAAACCTATCACAACCGTGCATTCTCCATTCTCGATGTGTGAGAACCGGAACAGGGGTGGAACCGTGGGACCAATTGAAGTGTGGTGTAGACGAAAAACCTGTCATCCAAGCGTACGAACAAGTACGAATGCGAACACGATCGCTTTTGTGTGGGCGTGTCATCTATGTGAACCAATCGTGTCGCTGAAACGTAGGTTTGCCGATTTACCCGTCGGTGATTGGCTCATCGAGTTGTGTAATTTATTCGTTCCCCCACGGTATTTGGGCAGATGTGTGTGAATCGGTCGACAGGACGAAGACAGGCTGTGTCGAATGGGGCGTGAAACGGCATGACGGGCGAGCGTGGTTATATCTACGACGGGGATGTCCATTTGTACGATTGTTCGAAGGCGTGGCAACTTGCGTATGTAACCGTACAAAACAACGGTGCACATTTTGACATCCGTTTGTGATACAGGATTATGTCAACTACCGGACCAACTATTCAACAGTGAATCAGTGGCTCGTAAAACAGGCTGAAACACGTTATTTTAAGATTAGCATTATAGCTTAACCATTCCAATGATTGTGAATAAAAAAGTGAGTACAGAGTGAGTGGATTTATATGACAGCAACAGACTGTTGATCACGGTGCACAACACAAATTCGTTGTAGACTTTACTGATAAAGCTAAAACACCTGTGATGTGAATTCACAAGCGTATTGAGTAATTGGGTCAGTGTGACGTCAGTCGATATGTCGGATGCGTAGAGGAAGTGTGCTGGTTGTTTGACAGACAAACGATGTCGGCAGGGTGATCTACAGTGTGTGCAGACAGCTTTATTCCTATCCGTCTATACTGTCCATCTGATCTGATAAGCGTCCCGAAACACTTAAACTGTTGTAATAACCGTTGTGATGTATCGAACTGCGTAAGTTCAATAAGGTTTTGTTTTGCAGACAGTCACAGTGGGTTTAACACAGCTGTTAAGCCAATATATGTCACACCCGTGGGTGATAATGGAAGGTGGTACTGTCTGTCCTCACTTAATTACAAGCTTGTAAACGCCTATCCATTTATTAATGTCTTTAACGGCGTCATCCGGTGAATTACTGAGTCACAACTACTATGAACTTGGCTACATAAGTCACCAGAAAGAGGGTGAAAATAGAACAACGGGCATTCCCATAGACTTCATTCTAAAGTCAGAACAAGTTCGTCGAGGCTTCTTCTCCGAAAGACGTTCACGGAATTAAGGGACTATTCATTCATAACAGGAACACAGTCTAGCCTGTCAAGCACCTGTTTGTCTGTATGCATGACTTGACTTGACTTGACAAACTCAACATTCGATAATTTACAGTTCAGGTCATTTTTGTATTGCAAACTGATTGGGTCTGTTCACATAGTTCTACCACGAGATATTCGGCCCAGAGTTCTGAAAGGCCACGTTCAGAGATGACAATAAGTTTTAGTTGACAAGTAGTCCAGTGGCTCCGTAACAATTAGCACAAGTGGCAATTTACTGGTGAAAATTATATACGTTCTTAATGGTTCACTATGTTCACCCTCAGTCCGAATCTTCACGGCCAGTTGTGATCCTGTTTGACTAATCAAGTGGGGATATATTTCATGGGAGATGTGTTTTTAAGTAGAATCACACCAAACGGATTTTTCTTGTTAGTTATGAAGAGTTCTGCTTAGTTTCTGTTTCAGACAAGAACTCGTCCCTCAGGACCGTGAAAAGTAGAGTCACCGATAAGTGCAATACAAACACGTTACACAAAAATGTGAACCCGTTTAATAACAAACTGTTGTAGTCTCCTACATCCCTATTCGAGCATCACAACAATTCCAATAGTTCATAAAATGGACTGTGTTAGTATGTTCGTGCGCAGAATGATATTGACAATGGTTAAGCCCATCCGTCTACTCCTTTCAACTTGCAAGCCGTCAAACTCGGTTGCCATGCCCTTTGAAACCAACACATCTCTGACTGTCGGTCGGGATTCCTCAGTTAATTTGGCTAGTCTTCGTTCAGGTGGGTTTACGGGAGTTTTCTTCAACATTCTGGATGGATTGATTCAAAATACATTTCTCTTCATCAGACTAGAACGCAGTCTTGTCCTAGCTATCCCTTCGAATGTGGAACAGAACCAGACCATTCAAAACATAACAATTTCGGGAAAGAAAATAGTTACATTATCATGGATGGAAGAGTACTTCAAAACAGTTACTTTTTATAGGTTGACGGTATAATATTCCTTGGTTAAGCCACAACGAATTAAAAACCAGAAGATATCGATAAGTCTTGGTTTTTAACTCGTTGTGGCTTAACCAAGGAATTACTTAATAATGAACATCAGCACAACGCACAATATGTTTTCCCATATACGTTTCTTTTATGGTTCGGAAGTACTAACTCACAGTACAGTGCTGCTACTGCGGTA
Organism: Paragonimus heterotremus; assembly: GCA_013368495.1. Classification (NCBI taxonomy): domain Eukaryota; kingdom Metazoa; phylum Platyhelminthes; class Trematoda; order Plagiorchiida; family Troglotrematidae; genus Paragonimus; species Paragonimus heterotremus. The sequence continues at coordinate 62,059 of LUCH01000750.1, read as the reverse complement.
GTTTCAGTGTTTGGCGTGCACACAATTTGTGACATTCGGGTTTCCGTGCCTATCAGATGGTCAGGGACCATATTCTGCCTTATGCTCGGACTAGGGTATGTAAATCAACCAATGGGTCAACAACTACTCATCTCTACCTTGATCAAGCTGAGTCAGTTGTTGTGAACTAGTGAGAACGACATACGCCAAGTCGTAGTTTTTGATGTGGAGAAAAAACTGTAGAGGCCTGAACCAGCTAGTATGAATGTCTCAGAACCTATACAGAATCTTTTGAAAGGGGGCGCTGGGCAAAAATAATTGTAAGTTTTCCTCGTCTTAATTTAGCTTCCTCTAATTTTTTTTACATCTTGACAAACGTTTCTAGAAAAACGGCTTTAATTTTGATGTGATGGCTGCTAAATTTAAACACGGTGCAATGGTGTTGAAGAGTAGCCTTTTCATACCTTTTCATAAGATCAGTTTGTTAATTTGCTTATTAAAGTGTGTACAACATATTTTCAATAAGTGCATATATATATATATATATATATATATATTCCAACTGCATAGATTTCAGGAAGCATATTAACAAACTGATCTAGATTAGAGCATCGTTCAGCTAAACACTCCACTTACGTAACTTACGGTTCTGTGACTATCATTTGTGAATCGTGTTTTGAATAGGACGTTTCCGTCACGTCATACAAAGAAAGAGTAGTCGAGGTTATCGGCTGCGTATCTTTTCGAAGGCCGATAGCCACAGTTTGGCCTGACATTGAATGTGGTCGGTGTTCAGAACAAATGTAATTACAGCTTAATACATTTGTATCCGTTCTGTACTGTGCCATGTGGTAAGCAGGCCTTTCGACCTCGACTGAGGATTAGCAGGCCGATGTTTGTTTGTTCAGGGTAGCAGTCATGTCAATCTGATCGTATGCCGCCATCACTCCAAAGTATGTTACAACTTCCAACTATTAATCACCACCTACTGTTACCTCGTATTCGAGCTCAGATATTAAGAGTAAGCTGAGGAAACTAGTGATCAATGCTGTTCCCTGTGTTGTTAAGCTGAGCGTCTGGTGACTTTGTTTCAGTTGAATTAGTGTCAAAGTCAAAATATACTAAGATTCCGGGGACCACAGGCAACGAAATTTCTTTGGTGACAACTCAACATGTTTACTCTACATTCGGACAGTTTATGTGTTCCAGCAATGACGGTAGAAGAGAAAATCAATTGTAATATCAATAGTCATGTTACTTCACCGCAAGTGGTGCTTACGGTGACATCCATCATACCATAAGGTTGGCTGATTTGTATTCCATAGACTATTCAATTGTCTGACTGTTCTGCTGCTTATCTCTTTCTACTAAAGAAGAGACTAAGATAAGCCAAATTTTCTTCCTAGCCGTCACCCTCAGACATACTTCTGCTTGCTTCAGTGGTCCAAGTGATCTTTCAACGATTCTTCGAAGCTACCGAGGAATGATAAAGGTATTCTTTCTTTAACGTTACCACCCTGGTAATCTAAAGCAATTGCTATATAACACAAACCTGGTAATTCTGCCGGTCTTGGAACAGGGGGAATTTGTAACGGCCCAGTACCGTGTGTCAAGCCGGATGACACAATCTTCATTCATTCAGTCATTCATTCGCCATACATCTGATAAGTAAACATGGTACTTCAGTTTGAAGTTGTATTCTAGTGTATAGGTTGTCACCGTCGATCGCCTTGGTGAGATATTCGTTCTTATAGGATGATAACTTCAAGCCACAATGCGTAGACGTGAATCAACCCTTCCAACTGGAGTAAGCCTCACACATTTAATTCTTTTTACTTTTACCACTTCCCTCGGGATTTCGTATATACATTTGAAAACTTCTTACTGATCGGTTTGATCCTAGCTCCCTGAACTTGGAAAGTTTAATCACGGTGTCACAGGATGAGCTTCAACTTATCAATCACGATTGTCTGTTGTCATATGCATTGGTTCAATCTTGTTCTGCAAACCTTCCTGGTCCGTCTGGCCTGAAAAGAAGTCGCAGTATATGTTTGAATTTTAGAGCATCCGGAACGTCATGATCTAGGTGAAGCTCGTGATCCGTGTCGGAATCTTCGCCCATTAAGTGATCACCGTTGTATCCACTGGCTAGAAATAATAGGAAAAAGCCCAAAATGACAGCTATTCTCTCAGAACATCGATCATTATTTGAATTTGGCAAACACGGGTTAAAAAATAGCTCTTCTTATTCTCTTATAACCAACTGGCAAACGTTTCCTCTTTTTTTTTTATCTATGCCTACGGTTATTTAGGCTCTGGTATGAGGGGACTGTTTGCTAGCTCTGACTGATATAGAAAATAGTAGTCACACTTGAACTAGCTGCTAAAACACTCATGACCATGAAAGAGCATTCTCATGTTAACACAGATCTAATCAAAATGGTGTTCATGAATCCGACTTGTATATTCGGTGGACTGGAAAAACGCTTGTTGCGTGTATCTTAATAATGTTCCCACCGAGGGTCTCTCTCACCCTCTAATCTCATGCGTATAACGAATGGCACCACGTGCCATGCAGGTGTGCATCAAAAGACGTGGGTGCAAGTTAACAGTATGCCCAAGTGGCTGTCGATTCAGAATAGCTAGCTAACAGCTCTTATGCTCAGAAAGACCTTCTGTTCAATGCGTTTAGGGCACATACCTGAAGACGAGTGGGCAAATTGACAGACTTGTAAACAGACAGGTATGAACTCTCATACTGGCACAACATACGGGTTTGACAGCTGCGATCTGTAGATCGCCATTTTTTTCACAGTTGGCACAATTCATCCGAGGTCGCTGCACAACGATTGACCAGGTTGTGAGGGTGGCGTACACGGGGTATTGAAACGAAAACGGCGCGTCTATTGGGTATATGCAGCCAGTTGGGTCTGCGAAGGCGATAACTGTATGCCATCCGTATTAGTTATTCATGTGATGTTGGAACGAATACAAATGACCTATTATTGACTGCTGATCATCCTGAAGGGGTGGGAGTGTAACATTTGACTGCTGTCTGACGAAGCGTCGTACCTATGTGTAGGTGTTCGGGGGTTGGGGTATGTGAACTATCCAACGGGTGTGAGCGTTGTCAGCTGGTCTGGCGCCATCTCGACCCCAGGGGCCAGGTACTCAGACAGTCAACCGGCTGCCGCCAAGACCGCTTCAACGCTCTTTATCTCACGCATGCACGCGATGTATGACGATCAGCGGTCGGACATGAGCTGTTGCGATGCTAGGGTCCTGACAACACACCCAGTTTTAGCAGCTGAGTTTCACTGATGTGGGTCTGATTATTCTGGTCTTCAACTTGGTCGTGCTCGTTGTCAAGCCAGACTCAGTATGGCTACACCAAGTATGGTGAGAAGTTGACATCAAAGAGGTATAGTGTGTGAGTGAGAGAGAGAGAGAGAGAGAGAGAGAGAAAGAAAGAGGGTTTCGTGTGGGTGGTGTTCGTTCCACTACTGATGGTGGCGACACTGATCAGACCGGATTGTACACGATGAAGTTGATTCATGGATGAGCGTGTCGAAGCCAGATGAGCGCGTTGAGGTAGAACTAGCAGTCCACATTTATGAAGAGAGCCAGCAACTTGTCGCCACAATGAAACGCGTGAACAACTTGCAGATGGCGCGTCGTGATTGGCTTCAACGAGGTTACAGGGAACACAGGGTTCACAATCAGTTAGCTGTGATCAGTACAAGAAGGGGATATACATGCTTTGTGAAGCTATGGTGACGGACAATTTTTGAATGTTAAACGAAACAGTTCTATTAACTGACATCATCTCCAACTAATCGGAATGAACAAGGTCAACATTTGCTTGACAAGTTAAGTCATAATGACTCGAAAACGCCGGCAATGTCATTAGTTCATAAAGCTCATTCATGAATATACTTTTTTCCAATGTGTTTTGCCCCTGTTTGATAAACAGACTGGCAATAGATTGATAAGTAGATTGATAAACTTCACGACTGGAGATCACGACCTAATGATCATACAAACAGTATGGGTGGTCCAAACAATGAGTACAGTAAGCGATCGTGTGTTTTGTCTAACCAACTTCTGACAGACGTCCAAATTCACTTGGGTAATCATACTACTTTGTTTTAAAATGGAAATATTAAAACACTATTTCAGAGGTGTTGCATTATGCAACTGCCTTTCATTTGGAAGTCTAAACTAAATCGTTCACCTTAGCCTGGTCAGGTAGATATCAGAAACAATGTGGTACATGTTAACTAGATCACTCTTAAAAGCACTGCGCTAAATTTTCATGACGTCAATGCTACAAGAGCTTGTATTATGTGCACCAGCGTAAATCAAAACCGCAGTTAGGTACGTAGGTGATATGAACTGGCCAAAAAGCCTCGATTCCACGTCCACTGAAAGGTCAGTATTGATTTTCTATCAACATGAGAAATAACTGTGCTTATTGTCTGTGTACTCACTATGGCAGTTCGTGAGTCGACGCAAGTGCTACAGGAAGCACGGACGCTCATACCTCAACAAGCTTCGATCTGTATGCAAAAGTTATCTCACGGTGATTTTGTTGTTGGTGACCAGAACAACACCGTTGACTCGTGTGGCTAATATGAACATATCAGAGGTTGAGTGTTTCATTCCTGGAAAATGAATGTAGAAGGTATGGATAAAGCTCAACTGATATGCCTGACCTCATTCAGTCTTAGCTTACAAGATACGCTTGAAGGTTAGTAGATGACAATCAGAGAATTGACAACTTCGTAGGTCACTAGTACGAAAAATAAAAGGTCAACTCCTTAAGGCGGGGTCCGTGAAGAAGACAGGTCGACAAACAACCCGCGGGGGTGTCTCAGCTGTAAGTAGAAGTTTTAATATGTAAGTTATCCCGACATCTCATGATCAATCGCAGCTTGGTTTAGTTGATGATGACACATTCCGAATTCCACTCATATATGCTTTAGTACGGAGTTGCACTTCGCGAAATTGATTATCAAATGGCTTTTAACAAACTCGTCCGCCAAACCCACATTAGCTGATGACGTCAACTTCTAAGATGATGTTACTGCAAGAAAACAAAGGATATTCAGCTCAAAATCTCCCCTGGTTATAAAGGAAACGCACTATGGTTTAAACCTTAACGTTTTGACGTGGTTTGGGATGAGCAATACCATCATGCGGAAGCCACAACACTGTGTGAGAGCTTACATCGACAAACATTCTAACAAACAGCAATGGTCCGCGGTAACCTAAACATACGTGGGTGAGAGAAAGAAGACATGTAACCCAAACACCATACCTATCCGTTTTTGAAAACATATCCGTGATACGGGTGTACACAGTAAGCGTTCGTTGACTTCTTCTGATTGGGTCATCTACCGGTGTCCCGGCTTTACGGTAACATATCTGTTTTCACTCCTTGTTCTACTGCGCCAGCTGAAACTCACTTTGGAAGACTGTATAAACACTGGTAAAGCAGCAACAGGAACGCCTTTGAACAGTCCTAAGCTGGCAGAAAATCACGTAAGAGCAATACAAAACATACAAAAGGGACACTGAGGCATCTTAGAGTGGATAATTTATGTTTTCGTAAGTGGTTAGCAAATCATTTCGAGCAATGACTTTTTTATTTATTTCTTTGTTCGTTTTGAATCAAAATTACTTTCCGGGTTGCAGAAGCCTATTTTAAGAACGATCAGGATGATGTCCACAGACCAGCGTAAGATTGACTGAATTATGCTATCCGGTTCCGCTGTCGTGCTGACCAAACACAGGAATTTTATACTCAAATTAGGTGCACGTTCTGTCAAGTCAACAATGAGACTACTCATATGCAACTTCCCCATTTTCGTTGGATAGATATCTGGTTGGTAGCTCAGGTCAATGAATGAGATACCCGACTGTCCATTTAGAATATCAAGCTCAGCAAACAACAGACTGTTTAAATCATCTTTCCGCATGATGGAAGACAGTGAATCCTTCATAAATAAGGTAACTTTACTCCAAAAATGTAAAAGCATTTGACAACATTTTAACTGCCATGAACTGGTTCGTGTTAACCGTTAATTTTCTTTCTTCCTCTCAGCTATTGCGTTATTTTTCAATTACTTCGACCAGCTGGAGTTATCCATTTCCGGTCTGTTGTTTGTGGAGCCTTCAGTGTCCGCTAAACCCAATCTTGCTGTTTTTCCACTTCCAACAATTAGACGGTTTGTCACACACTAGTCATGTACGATACTGTTATCAAACCAACCTGAATCAGTAGAGTACAGCACCACTGTCCTTCGAGCACCCCAATGACATACACGACAAACTGTTGTTTACAGTAGCTATGAACTCAACCGATAACCTTGGTTTCCGAAGTCGTTCCACTTGCCCAAACAGTGTGGTATACTCTCCGATACTTCACATAGAACTGAGCGTAAACAACTGAAATAGTCTTTGTGTACATTTTCACGGAGGAAACTGTTTTTTGCATAACTGCGTTTACTGTGAACTATTCTACTAGGTCTAATAAACAACTGATCTATGTATACATTCACCACCTGAATACTTCAGTTTAATCAGTGTCATCGTCCAAGCACATACTCTGTCGATCTGAAAATCAACACGGTATCAACCGCCTATCTGTGAACTGTAGTCAGTTCTGGTATCCCATTACCCTGTTATTTGAACTAATCGTTTGTTAGTCATGTTTCACCACTGTGAAACTGTTGGAGATCTAAAGAACAGATTCATTAATATGACTACCGTTGTTATTGGTTTCGAAAAAAGCGTAGCTGCCATCATCAGTATATCGATTTGTTCAGATGAGGAAACAAGGCCACATAGACAGAACCGAGAGATGCCTGATCTCCAGAATGAAGAAACATCTACCCAAGTGGGTACAGAACTCTGTACTACAGAAGAACGACAATGTGTTTGAAACACGCAAACAGCCAGCGTCCGCAGTTGCAAGACAGGTCCTGATCACCGGACACGTTATCGACCCAGTTTGTGCATTCAGAATCCTATTACGTCACTCGAATCCAAGATTCTTGCGGTTTGCTGAAGCTGTCGCAGTCAATCGACTAAATCCGACCCTGTGTGTTCAGAAACAGTTACTCGTAAACGTGACCCTTCCCTGGACTTAGTGACCTTTCTTAATCCAGCCACTGACTATCCAACCTACCCTCTATCTGTTCGATATAAAACAACCGTTTCATGTTATTGTAAATTTGGTACTGACGAGCCAATACGAAATGTTTGCATCTACCAGTTTTCGGTTTCTGACTGTTTTGTTTAAATTTCTGAAGGGAATGAACTGTTTTAAACTTTCAGATTGATAAGAAAAAGCAATCGTCCTATGTTCATAGTATTAGATGCAACTCTACCGTAATACTTGTTGAGTTCGCCATGAGACACTTATTGCATCTGGATTTAAGCAAATAATAGTGGAAAATAGGTCATAGTTGAATAGAATCTCACTTCAGGAAACATGTGGAGTTGGCCAAGGAATAGTTTGATACTTCGGTATAGTTCCTGAGGATCATTTGTTACATCGACGGGGAGTAATTACACACGCACTGACACATGCCCTTTCGAGAAGTTATCTGTAGTGTAAAAGTCGGTAGAATGTGCATGCCAACGTGTTGCAAATTTATAAAACTATCAGCCAGTCGCTTTTTTAAAATCAAAATAATTGTTTGTGACTAATTGAACATTACATGAAGTATACATAATCGTTCAATGCGTGTTCTAACTAGCCTGAGTATTTCAGATTCTGCCAAGTTGAATGGACACAAATGTTTATGCCTACGTGGTTGGTGCGCGCCATGACGCAACAGGCAATGACGACAGGGCGAGTGAGACAAAATCCTATCTCATCTATAGCAAAGCACATCATGGAAACAGGCCACGTTTTTGACCCCACCAGTTCGTTTCAAGTGTTGTTGCGTAATCGAAATCCGAAGTTGTTTGCATTCACCGAAGCGTTAATCAATACTCATCGTCCGGTCCCTTGTGTGCATAAACTGTTGACTCACGCAGTTTATCTGCCCTGGAACTGATAACAGTCCTTGTTTCATGTAAACCCAATCAATGATTGTTTCTATTGTTGTTGCTCTCCGCACGTCCTATATATTCTATTTTTTACATTCGTGACTAAAGAGAATGTACAAAATGTTAACATCTCGCGACGTATGTCTTCTATCGTTACTGGTGAACAAATGTCTCACTCTTTCGGTAATAAGTTAACTTACCTGTGAGCTAATAGTAATAATGAATTGAGAAATTTTGTTCTGAAAATAGGGCCTTGGAAAGCATGTGTTTGGAGAAAAACCGGCCGTACCATATCTGAATCGTGGACAATGAGGGATACTATACCATAAACTACAATTTGAGCATCGTAAGTAATCCACAAAAGGTGTGAGTATGACTGTTTATTGTCAGTTCAATGGGATACTTAGAGAGATGAAACAGTTTGACAAGTGAATGCTTCACAAATTGACCGATAATCAGATCGTGAAACGCTTGAATATATGGTTGTCGTTGATGGACGTGGAGTAGATAAAAGTAGTCAGAAAGAAACTGATGAATGTGACGCGATATACAGACTCTGTGTGGTAGTGAGAAAATTTCTGGAAAATAAATAGACAGCTCAAGGATTGCGTCAACGTTTTCGTTTTATCCAAACAAACATAACCACTGAATGGAGTGGCTGGCTAAAAAGATAACCCATAACTATTGTATAAAAATTTCACGGTAACTTAATTGCAACATAGTTACATGTCCGTAAATTGATATTGTGAGATGAAGGTTAGTACCAACAGAGATGAAATGCACTAACCGACATGGATCGATTGTAGTCGAATGTTAATGCTTGAACATACAAGGCATGAATTATCGCTACAAAGGTAAGTCAAATGAATTTCCTAATAGTACGCGAGTCAGTTTATTTACTAGACCTTTCATTGCTGGGTCCTCACAGATTTGGTTATTTTGAGCTTTGCCCGTCAGATAAAAGCTCAAGCGACTGTAAATAAATATTTGGAGGCCTTCACGAGGACTAGAAGTAATGGATTTTAGGGGACTGAGGTATACCCTTCACTGGTTGGTTAGATTTAAGTTGCCGAAGCCTCTGGGGCTTTATTGTGGTTGGGTAGCACTCATCGTGTAGAGAATATGACATTCTGTTTCACCGGCACATTGACATTAACACAGCCTATTGGCTGTCGCGTGGAGGTGTGCATTTCCGGATACATATCAGTTGTATCTGAAGCGAAACAGTCACCTTCTAAACCTTTTTAAACTAAACAACGCAGTCCGCGTATTTTCGCCATCGATTCCATCACAGTATCGATGTCCAAAATGAGGTCATTCAGAAAACCAGTGCCATTTTTAGTTTGCGAGTGGATGAAATACACCTAGATGTGACAATGTGATGTACGAGAAATTGTTCTCATGATCTCATTCTCGCTACCCCCCTTGCAGTCATTTGCCTTATAAGTGTTCGATTAGTCTTTTTACAACAGCAAGCATACCACAAAATTAGAGTGGAACGGAATTTTCGTTTTATGATGTGTACATTGTAATCACACGCACTAAAGTTGAGTGCGTGTTTGTGCATCGTCTGCGTGACTTGTCGATGAGGCCGCAGGGCAGCAAGTCCCGGGAGGGGTCGGTACTGACAACGTGTGAAGTGTGTGTGTGTGTGTGCATCCAGTTGCGTTTTATTCTCACACGACCAATTGCCGGACCAACGCGACGATGTTTGAGATGGATGCACGGACAACGACGGTTTTCATATAGACTTCGAGCAGAACACAAGAGCATGAGCGTCACAACTTGGTATGTAGGTGCTACGCACTTCTCACCGCCGGTGATGACACCATAGCGAAACACTCAATTCTCACTACGATTATTATCGATGCGGTAAACAAAGTATGATCTCTCTTCCATCGCAGGATTGACCAATGGAGGTCCAAAATGTGTTTCTTTACTACTGGTTCGCCCTAGCATGTAAGCCAAACAACAACGAACACAAGGGAATAAACCAACAAAGCCGCTGCATACAATAGTTGGGATAGATAGTGACGTTACAGCGCTCTTGAGTCAAGTATACCGTCAATGTGTTTGGAATGTCACGGTTTATTGAAAAGATTTTATATCCACACCCTCTTACTAATACACACATTCTTCACTATATGCTAGACTATAAACAAACCATTGCGAGAGCATAACGAACCGTATGCCATCGTAGTAACTAAGATGGCTATAGTTCTTTGGTTCTACGGGATTTTCCGTCATTTAAAAACCATGCGCGACAATTTAAGAATCAGTCTTTGGATTCTGAATGACAGGGAACATTGTGGTCTAGTATTTATTCATTAGCACTACCAGTGTAATGACTGGTATAAAACAAGAAGAAAAAAACTTACCGGACGGTTACTTCAGCATTTCATTTGTGTCAACCAAAGCATACTGATCGGCTTAAAAGCATTGGTCCAGCATTTGAGAGTGAAATGATACAGAGTGTGTTAGACTGCACAACAGACAAACAGAATAGTTCACCGGTACATGAACAACAGGTATAAACAAAAATAATAGAACCGGCCAAGGGATCCATAAATACACATTAAAGTATAGATTTACACAGCTCAGTCGCTTCACGTTATTCGAGATCTCCACATATCTACGTATGGGTACCAACCACATTCTGAAAAACTATCCAGTTTCCCAGGTAAACAGTATTGTAGCTGAATTTGGTAGACCAATTTTATGGTGATAGGGCTTAGTAATATGACTTTACAGATGAGTCGGTCTGAACAGTCAACGTCCACTTCAAATATTCTGTTTGTATAGTCTATGGCCATAACGTCACCTATTCGAAGTACTTGGACTCACTACCGCGACCATTTTCATCGGTAGTTGAATTCACCAGGTAGAGTTAAGGTAGACTGGTTTGGACATTTAGCCAGTGACGAACTGATTGACAAGACGTACTGGTGTCAGATTTTAAACTAACCTCTGTTAACATAGACAGGCATATTACTGTATAAAAAGAAGGTTGCCTAGGAGGAAGAACAGTTATAACTTAGTCGTGAAGATAACCACAGGGTATATTCCCAATCAGTGATGTGAAGCTTTTCGCGGAACAACTAGTTCTAAAGGGAAAGACTGCCAGTACAATGTTTCAAGTGAAAACAGGATCAGTTATCCGTCAATCTCCAAACTTGAATAGCCCGTCCTCAGGAATCAAGCTTTCTGAGGATTTTTACTTACTTATAGCCTAGACATCGCGTTATAGTACATCCCGATAGTTATGTTAAAACGCTTGCCCGAACTCTTTATAGTTTTATTCTTTAACAAGGTTGGAAAACACAAGTTGGATTTGATTTTGCCATGGATTCTAAGTTTAGTTTTTTAAGGTACACACAGAACTCTGTCATATGCTGTATAGATTTTTTTGTCCAACAATGAAAACTGAACGGGCTGCTTGGATAACGACCCTGAATGGCTCAGGGCGCCAATTGTTACGTACACTAAACTCCGATAGTCTCATCTCGTCTGTGAAAATTCATAATTTGTATCGAAATGTGACTGGTCGCTGTCGTTCTGTGAAGGGAGAATCCTGACGCTGAGCGCCGTCGGCCGATTAGCTGACAGTGGGTCGTAATGTTCGCCACCCCATGCCAGTGGTCAACGCGCCGAACCAGGCACTGTTTAAATATACCTGAACGACAAAAACATGACACGCCAACCAAAGTTCCAGTCCATAGGCCTCACCTCCGGAGTAGGGCAGTGTCAAAAATGGCGCCAGTGGGCGGTCAGCCGCGTCCGTAAGATTTTTTGTCTAGGTAAAGGCGCCAGCCTGTGAGCAATCGTTTCACGCACTTACGCATCCCTGCTCTGTGCCCGTATACGTATTTGCGCGTCAGATGGGTATCCTTGCGATCGCGTGCGTGCGGTCACATTTTGTCCAGTAGGGCCCAAATGCTGTTTCTTGTGTTTGTGGGATGGTGCTTACCGCAATCACCCTCATGGTGGGTAGGGCGTGCGCCACATGTTACAAACTTTGATGTTCACACCGTGCCGACTAGTGAAATTCCGATATTCACTATGGCTTGCGCTGCTATAATTTCCTCACGCCAAAGGCTGGATACACACAATACAAGAGGATTGGGTATAAGCTAAGGCCTACCTTTGCTTAGGTTGATCTGGTTTTTGAACATGATAGGGCAAGCAACCGTGGGTTTCTGATAATCAAGCCGCTTTGGTCTCACGTGCACTCTTACGGACGTGTAGGATTCGTCGTAATCCTGTCTCTACTTCCCAGTGTACGACTGGCATGAAAACATCTGGGACGAATTAAGCGAACTGAAGACAATCGACCAACCTCAAGACAACACACATAATGGCACAATATCTTTCTCCTAGTAAGTTGCACACCTAAACGCACTGGGTCCAGCTAAGATTCCAAACACGATATACAGGTTGACCTAAGACATCACTCACACAACTGAAGCTATTCATACTACCAGTTGTGTTGTCCGTCCACGTACTCGCAATCATGATTCTTCACACAAATGGGACAAACCTCAATCATCTAGGCTAGCCAACCCAGATAATGGACATGCGGATGCTCGTCCTCACGTGACTCAACAATCGGTTCACATGACAGGGGACACTGCTTTGACAGTGGTGTGTTGAGTTCATTAGCCCACTCACGCACAGTAGGAATTAAGAGGCTCGATGCTCCCATCGTTCGACCGAAAGTTGGTTCACTAATGAGAATGATTTAAATTGAACGACCTTTCCAAGGTTCTGTTCAACACTGAGTGTTGATCTCTGATTCAGTTCGCTGTGCAGTACATCCCGGAACCTTGAGCCCGGCAACAAAATCCGAAGTCCAGGGCAAAGGGCTCATCCGACGAGCACAGCCCCCCCTTGAAACCATAGCTAAATTAGCTGGTTGTGGATAGGGTGGGGATGTACGCGAAATTTCCGTAAGGGCGTTCGACCGCATCAACCCAGTTTTCGACATCACAGTCCATGATCGATAACACCCGAGTGTTCAAACACGCCTCTACAACCATTTCAGGGCTTGAAAGGCAATGGTACACTGGGACCCAGTATGCGCTAGTGACTACAGATGGACAAAGTGAAAATACGATACTTCCCTAAAGGATTGCCCCATCACGAAGATTTTTTCAGCAACCGATGGAAATAGATTTGCAAATTACTAACAGACTGATCAAAAGCTAACAGTTTCCCCATATAATCTGAGTCAAGTCATACGGTGTTCTTAGGTTTATCGGGCCAGGTAACATTATATTCATGCTGTGAAAACAATATGAGTCGCTTGACACCTTTCACTTTAGTGGCATTGTTACTGGGTCACCTCGTTCCACATTCTGTTAACATGTCTCATTTGACCATTTTATTTGGTGAACGCAACTTCTTGCGTTATCGAGATCGACGTGGTCAGCTTGTTCAAAAATGCTCTCTATGTTGAGGTGTTCTGTACTCTGGAAACCTGCTTCATTCTGAATAGACGATAGATCCAAGATTCGGGTTTTTGTTAGGTGATTGCGAACTAGGATACCATATTCATACATGTGAATACTGGTCGAACTAGGGAGTAAGAGGTGCAACGCGTTGTTTACAGCTTGTGATGAAAATGTAAAGAAGACCACTGGCCAAGTTTACCGCTAGGCATATGGGCACGCGGTCGTTTACTCGTGAATGAGTTCAGAAATTGATGAAAAAGTTTTTTGCATTAGGCAATGTTCATAACCCACAAAGAAGGGGTCGACAGCGCACATCAGCACGATTGTCTCACGAAAGCGTGACCAGAGTTCTAATCCCGGCCATGACAGTGAATATGCATTACGGACGGGCTCCAGTGAGAGCACAACTCGAGTCGGATTACAATTTTCGAAAGGGGCCAGCTGGAAAGTTTAGGGAAATGCGACAGTTGCGGTCATTTATGGGGGATGTTCAATGTATACATATGTATGTATAATCCTCTACTGCTCACCAGTCATCAGTACATCAGCAGATGACTGTTGTGCAGTTATGTTCTGCGTCATGGGACTAAGTCAAACACAGGACCTACAGGGAACATCCACTACAGATTGGAAGAACTCGGAGTGACCATAATTACGTAATAGAATGTAATCTGCTAGACTACTTTGCAACATGTGCTGTTGCTGTTGCTGTGTATAAGCAGAATGCTTTTATATAAGCAAAACCGCGGAGAACATTTTGGGCATCTCTCGTGAATTTATGTTTTATGTACTAATGTTCTCTTTTCTCTTTATCTTTGCGTGACTATAGTGTCGACCTTTCAGTGGAACATCATATCACTAACAGCAGTTGGCAGATTACTGTATCTGGTGAATTCCATCAGCTGACTTTGTCATTCAAAGAGTGTTGACAAAATCGTAATAAAACATCTGAGTATCTCCATCGGATACATCAAAAGAAGTGCAAATTATGTGTATGGCTGTTTACTTTGACAACAAGCTGTTAAAGGGGAAAACATGATCTCATCATGATAGTCATCATTTGGACAATCAAGGTCATTTACGGATAAAGGAAGTCCACCAATGAGACCCCAGCAAGTACCTCAATGTCGGTGAGCGTAGATGGATTGTAATAGACTCTATGGTGACCAACTTTGCTCTGTCTAGATTATGTCATGCAGATTCGATAAATCAGCTTGAATAAACCCGTGGGTTAACTAGGGCGTTTGCGTAGACAGCAGCCTCAGTAAAACAGACTTTTATCGATCCTTGCATTAGCTACGTTGGTGAATGCGCCTGGATGTATTCAGATACTGGCGGTGTTGTGTCATTTTTACTCTGTTTTCAATCCAAATTTTATCAGGCACATTGTAACTACATAGTGCTTACAAATTAATGAGAATAAACCAAAATCGTTACACAAGCTCACCCGTTTTCGGATTCTTCACATAATCTTCTAGTGAGCTTATGCTGATCACAGGTCCGGGGTGACGTCATATTGTTCGGCTGATTGTCGCCCACATCATTTTCCGCGTCCCTTGCTCTAGGACTTATGAATCAGTGCATCATACTCGTTTCGACACCAGTTAAACTGCACGTGTTGACTCAAACAATGAGTGGGTGCATGGTGAGTATCGTGCTTCCGTTGAGTTCTTCTGACGCTGTAATTCGATGCATAGCCTGACTAACCAGGATGCGCATCACGTGCTCAGTGTTCTTACAGGCGTGCTTATGTGGGATAACACCAAACATTAGAGCCGATCTGTATTTGACAACTGTAGTACAGGTAGCCCTGGTTCAAGGATATGCCTCTCACTGAACCAAAAATTTGTTCGCTACCCAGGCACCGTTTCGAGGACATCGGACACACTCGTGCACAAAGTTCAACCATCAACCATACATGCCTGTATGTTTGCCTGTGTACGTGTGTATATGTATATACCGACATGTTTTCAGGTTAGTATTAGAGTTGACCATGTCGGAACCTAATTATTATCGCTGTGCTATTTGCGCACCATACATTTACATAAACAAACCACAGAATTATCAAAGAGCATAAACAACCAACTCTCCAAGTTCCCATCCTTGATCGCACGAGAACGAGTTTTTCTGTCTCTCCAAAATTTTGACGCATTCATCCGCTCTACACATCAGGATTACGAGCCCCGAGCTGACGTGCTAAATAGTGGTCAAATCTTGTGAATGTTTTGATAAATCACAGGCAGATAAAGTTGACTACATATATCCGTGGTCAGTGTCGGTGCACATGTGCGCGTGCTCTCGGGCTAGTCATGCGTGTCGCCGACGCCGCCGCCGTCGTCGTCGGTCGGAGTCCGTTCACACAGATGCAGCTTAGATAGGTAGAGGCGAAGTGGGTGATAGTGGTCTGAGTTGAAAATACCACGAAAAGTTAACATCAACGAAACCGAGTTGCGTTGGTATGCGCTTTGTTGGACTGAACATTACAGATTTTGTAGTCAGAATAGATAGGGTATGGAAACAAGAATGAACTGAATGACTGAAAACATAGTTAAATTCCAGCAGGGGAACCGGTTTGTAGAAACCATTGTGTGCATGCGGTTGATCCTGTCCTAACAGTAAACTCCCAGGAAGAAAATCTGTAGATGAAACACTTCCGCCCAAGACTCACTTTTAACAGATATGAATATTTACATTAGGTGCCCTAATCAAAGAGCCACACCTTTGAGAAGCCTGTTAGGAACATATTCCGGAGTATGAAATGGACATAACCGCTCTTAGGAAGGAACAGTGCGACAACCCTGTTGAGGTAGATTAACAAAGTATATAAACTTGTTGGTGAGCAACCTTCGTATATCGCTACGTCAAGACAAATTCCACTCTGTAGTCGATCAACGAATCTAGTATGAAATTATTTTCCCAGTAGTTTTACCCCGGAACCACCCCAGACCAAAGCCCATAAGATGATCGCTTGGATATTTGAGCGATACTTTCCAGGTGAGTGTGTACAGTGGATATGACTGATTTCACTCGGTATCTGATCACCTGGAATTAGCGACTCAAGTGACAGTTGTATTATGAACTGAAGATTCCCCAGCCGTGAGAAAGAAGTAAGCAACTAAAGCCTTTCCATTTTTTTTTTGAGTTTTCCACCACAGTCACTATGTGAACGGTATTGGATCACATGTAGTCGTTTTCATATTGTCTTTGTTTTTATCTTAATCTTAATTCGATAGAAAACGACGGCTATTGGATTGTTCTGCTAGTTGAAGGTTCTCCGGTTCGGTTGGGAACTGGACACATTGACTAACAAAACCAACGTAAGATCTGAACATGGCAACAACTACTTGACATTGGTACCTCAACTAGTTCTTTCTTTTCAAATGGCATGTACATGCTATTGTTGTCCACCTCGCTTAGTGAACTTTGGATGCATGAGGTCCAAATTTGTCTGTGTGAAGTTTCTTCGTTAGTCACCCCTAAGTACTTTTTGAATTAACACTTCAGGTTTCTCAATTCACTTTATTGTTCCAAGCTCATTTCAATCGCTTAACATTTGTCTGATTACCGAGGATCAAATGTACGAACGGAGGTCATACTGGAAGACTGTCCGAGCGAGCGATTTTGCCATATGTGGTTACACAGTTTGTATGTGGGTGCGACAGTGAGACAATACAATCTGCTATTATTGTTCGAATTGAACTGCATCCAATTTGTGTGCGATCGCTGCAGGTCTGGACGTCAGAAATAGAATGACACAACTAGCGTAATTTTTGCTTAAGTAGTGCCATTGTCAGTCTACTGGTGATCAATCGTCGTGCTAGATCTGAACCCACTGTTAAACAGATGCATGCTTCCGTTACGTCTACTTGAACTTCGCCGTGACACCCCAGAGGCATTTTTACTATGCATCCCACCCCAAGTTGAACCCTGAGGTGGTGACGAACATACTGCGTTTGCAGTGGTTCAACTGCATGCTGATCTAAAAGGGCATTTGTAAAAAGCTATTCACCTCGGCGACGTTGATTGGAACTGCGCATAAATGTTTTAAATACACATCTATTACTGTCCAAAAAGGTGAACTCCGCTGTCCGTGAATACTCTAATAGTACAGAATCCCCCGGAGTACACGGAGATCAGCTCAGTGTTTCGGGATGAGCACGAACGGAAACTCCGACCTGATTTTCGCAGCAAAATAGATGTTACACATTATACTCCGGCTTTGTCACGTGACTGACCAGAAACCATGCGCTGTTACAAACATATGATAGCCACTGACGAATGGACTAATGCAGCTGACCAAGGTATCAAGGTAGCCGTTGTATACCCAGGTTCTCCCAAAGCTTTCAACCGCGTGACACATGTTGTTCTTCTAGGTGAACTCCACTGTTATGGGGTACAATTTAATCCCTTCCGATGGCTGGAGCTCCACCTCACCAATCGACCATGTAGAGTCTGCGTAAACTTTGCACTTTCCAGTTACCCAACAAGTCATAGCTGTGTTCCCCAAGATCTGTTAGTGGTCCATTTTTATTCCTCATCTATGTAAATGGTCTTCCCATTGCGATCTCGTTTCACTTGTTACTGCTGACAGATGTCAAAATTTGGCGTGCTTTCAGCTTTCATACAGAATGTCCTCAGTAGTCTATTCGATTAATCGCAAACAGAAGGACTTACGTGTAACATTAAAAAACGCAAAGTAATGCTCATCCGCCGCTAGAATCCAATCTACTGTCTTAACAGTATACTTCTTCCAGCAGTTCTGACTGAAATAGCTCTTTCGAGCTCACCCACAGCTGAGGAGAATGCGAGAAAGACTGGTGATATGTTGACGCTGTTCTGACGGCTTTTTGGTCGGTTTGTTTTTCACTGCTTTTAGCAACCTTACAGCACGTTCATCCATCTGCACCTCAATATTGCAACTGCAATCTGGCCACCTTTTTTTAAACGGACAAAATGCATCGACGTGCCACCAAGACTGTTCGGTGCT
The DNA here is from genome assembly GCA_013368495.1 of Paragonimus heterotremus. NCBI lineage: Eukaryota > Metazoa > Platyhelminthes > Trematoda > Plagiorchiida > Troglotrematidae > Paragonimus > Paragonimus heterotremus. The sequence goes on along the minus strand of LUCH01000750.1, from coordinate 43,582 downwards.
TTCATGTTAAGCTGTGTGAGGTGAGACCACCAGCTTTAATCTATATTCATTAGAGTTTCGCCGGCTTAAAGATGACCTCATTCTTATCTTTTTACTCATCATATCAACTTGCCACCCATGTAGTTCGATCCAGCTGACTGGATTACCGTCATATATTCTTCTCACTGCATTGTGCTTCTCAACTGGTTCTACCTCTACTTTCAAGGCTCGCCCTGATAAGTGTGTTGTCGTAGTTCGTGTGCTGCCCAATCTTTCAGTGTTTCTCTACTTCGCTGCTGCTTTGTGACTCTACGCTTACTGAAACGAAATCCTCAAAATGTTCCTGCATTCTACATCAGTCACCAATCCCCTGATCCATTAATCCATCAGCACCGTAGAATGGTTGCGTATTTCATTTTAGATGGTCTACTAAGAATATTCGTAATGAGACTACGGTGACAAGCACGTGACCATGATTGTGTTAAGGGTTTCGGTAAAGTAACATATTCGCTGACTACGTCGAGCTCACACTGGTCAGATGTCACACGATTATAAACTTGCTACCTTCCAACAGGAAACATCTCCACGAAGAAAATGCCTTTGTTCCCCACAGAAGATGTTCCTTGTCAGGGAGGATTGTGGTGTATTCCTAGTACACGTTTGATTCGAGGCAGAAAATCAGAGGAAGAACGATACTCACTTCTGTGGATGCGTTTATCACGCTAACTGATTAGGATTGAGATGAATATTCAATTTCCCCGTCACATACATTTTCAGAAAATGGGGGAAAATTCGCTTAGTTCTTGTAGATTACAAACTAACGGAATATATGGCGGGCAGGTAGGAAACCAGACTTATTGGGATCTGGTTCAGGGTGAAATAACGAAAAAGAAGTAAGAACGGATGCTAGAAAATAAGTGTCTATGCCTTGCTTCACTAGAAGATTAAGAAATATGACGGTGAACTGTTGAAATTGTTGGAATAGGTTGTGTCCCCGACGATTCTGAAACCAAGTTTATTGCACATTACAAAGTGATGATGGGAAGCGATAAACTAAACAGATTTTCCACTACTTCGTGAATGATGCTTTAACAAACCGGCAATCAATACAAAATAGTTTGACAGTCAACAATAGGAAATAGTGATGTCATCGAGGAAACAAGTGCGCTTTGATAAACAGTTAAATTATTTGATGTGTAATAGAGGAAGACTTAATGCATCGGATGAGAAATTACACGCCTGACACTGACGAAAGCGTTATATACATGAAAACGTCGACACCTGTCACAGAGTTCTTTCTAGTGAGTATATGTGTTTACATAATTCACAACAAGAATATTGTCTGCCTTCTGTCTTTGAATTACGTAAGATAACATAGAGGAAGGTTTCATCGAAAAGGAATACTGACATTAATTTGAGACGCGTGGAGGTTTGCAGCACAAACGCAATTAATTTCCGCTTGCAGACACTGAAGATCGGAAGCGGACCGTGATTCCGGAATGTGATCATGCCGACGCCACAGGTGGCTTAAGTTGGCGAAAGTTATCCAAGGCTTTACCATGCGACTTCTGATCTCATCGAACATTCCATCAGCGTCAGTTTAGCTCATAATGTATACGAAGCTCACCATCAAGGGTTAACGCAGCCACACAGTCCTTTCAGTCTTGTGACACATGATCACCAATTGGAAGAGCTGAAGCCTCCTGTCTGCATAAGATGTTTTGGGCTCCCTGTGAACCTTCACAGGTGAAAGCAGATGTCTTCATACACCAAGTATGGTGTTGTAGCATCAGGAGTATTTCCATGCCACCGTACTCGCAGTCTGTCAGAATGTGCCTAGAATCTCGTCTGTCGCAAAGTTGACTATGAAAAGGGAAGATGGGCAACCTTGTCGCATCCCGCTAGAGATTCTCAAAGTCGTTGCTACCTTGCCATTGCATGTAAATCACCGGAGGTCTGTCAGTAAATCGATTTACGGTCACTTCCGTGCTTCTGGGAAACACCTTTCTCTGATAACCAGTCCCCGGAGGCAGTTTCGTTAACTGTTCCAAAGGACATCCTTGTATATGAAAAGATAACAGTTGTCGCCCTTCTGCAGGTGGTATATGATGGTGATGTGCTAACCTATGATTGAGTGTGAAGATGTGAATTATGCAGTCAAGGCCAGGAAGAAACCCAGTTTGTTACTTACTAGTAAGTTGTTCAGGTTTTGGAACTGATCCATTAATTATAACACCAGCATGTAGTTTGGATGCAGTGGAGATCGGGTCAGTCCTTTGATGGTTTGCATGAAAATCGAGTCCTTTTGGAAAATGAAGACGATGTTAACCGAACCCTAGTCGTTTGGAACGACTTCACTGACTCAGAGTTACCGGATCAGAGCCATTAGCTCTCTACCTGGACTGGCTCCAATCTACAAAAGTGAAGATACTAATTCGTCTGAACTGAGTGCCTTGTGACTTTTGAGAAAGTTGACCTTAATTGAGGCTACCGTTTCCGAGGGCGGAGGAACTTCAACAACTCACTGATCACGGAAGATCCCGAAGACATAATCAACAGCATTCACGGCCATCTGAAAGTTTGTTGCAAGCACTCGGTTCAACGTTGTCATCGTCGTTACAGTTTAAAGACAGGCTTGCCAGTGGCTATGCAGTGTTTCATACTCACATATGACTTTCCGGCCTCTACTTCTACGATGAGGTTGAAAATCTTCGGCTATTTCTTGGTTTCATCTTTCTGATCCCTTTCGGTAGTTAGCTGCTCACCAGACCTCATGATCCTCTCTTGGGTATTTCCTGAGTTCCAAGTTTATAGCCTTGTGAGTTGGATTATACCGGGCCTCGTAAAATATTCCCGTGAGCGTCAAAAATGTAGATAGATCACACAGTAACCCAGTTTTCGGGAGCAGAACGAACAGTACTGCCATACAAGAGAGTACCATACATGTAGTGCATGCAAGTTATATGCCCAATGTGTTCTGATGTCGTTTAATAAAAAAGATTCTATGCTAGGGAGAATTGCGTTATGACAGGTGTGGCGCTATTAAGTCCTTGTCAGTTTAGTTATCTCGAGGCGTTCTTGACAATAAGGTGGTCTCTCAATTAAGGCAAAAATTGCTCTATCGCTAGTGTCACACTAGCATTGAAATTGGTGACGTGAGTGAGACTTTTAAAGTCTTGAGGCGATTCAGACCATAATTGTTTAGCTAAAACAATACATATCGATTTTGCGATATGCTTTGTAGCAAGCTACGGTGCAAATTGACAATATTGTGAATCGATGGCACATTATAATGGGGGATTCCATCCAGGAGCTGCATGCAAAGAACGATATGTAACACTCGATTCGAAAATGGAAAGGATTTATTTTAATATGTGCGGCGAGCCATCAAGAATGATATCTGACCTCTTGGTAGGAGGAGTGGTAGCAATCACTGACGAGCTCCGATGATATGTTTCAAAAACTAACCAGAAGTTGCTTCCTAGGGTGAACATTGTTCAGCGTTATCCGTAGGCTGTTTTATGCATGCGCGTAGAGTAACTAAGACCAGAATAAACGTTCAGTTACTGATGAGCAACAGTGAAGCTGACTAATACACATTGAGCGCCGCTCATATTAGTTCGCAACTTTTGCACTCAGATAGACTATTCAATCAGCCCCTTTCGAACAGGTGAACTAGATTCGAGTTTAACTTTTGTTAAGGCTCAACTACTGCACTTCTTCCTACTAACACCTGAAGTTGAACCCCGTTTCACCTAATTATGAAACTTCGTTGTAGAACACTGCGTGATTAGTCAGACGGTAACTACTACTGAAACATCACACTCAAACGCTCAGTCACGTTTATCTGCAACCGCTACTTGTGAGAAGAAGTACGTATTTACCAATGACAAACAGTATACGGAAAAATTATAATCAAAATCGGCGTTCCTTTTCTGTTTTTTTGAAGGCCGTTGCCCACATACTTCACAGCTGTCCGGCGAACGTTTGCACAGCGAAAAATCCCGCGGAGCTACCGGATTTTTTTGCCGATCTCAAGCGACGGCTGCTGCGAGGGCGTCACTGTACTGTCCTACGAGATTTCCATCATTCACGAGAAGATCCGCATAAATATCAGACAAGCAGTACAGCTGGTGGATAAAAAATTTGAATGTAACCTAACCGCTAAACACTGAGCGTTAAATAACATTCAGTGTAATTACAACATTATTCAGGAGCGAATGTGGCTGGGTGTTCATATATGATAATTCGGTCTTGCCTAATGTGAGGTCAATAGCGCAGTGGTAAACATGGTTGCCTCATGAACAGCGTGGCCTGCAGTGGCGAGGATAGGCACTACTGACGAGCTCTAATGCGAGTGAAACTCAAGTCTAGTGCTTCTGCTTTTCGAAAGGGGTCGACTGGAAATTTTTATGGGAGTATGACAGCTGCAACCAATTGTAGACGTTCAGTTTATGTATGAAAACCAAAACTCTCCTACTAGTCATCAGTACTCATCAGGATAATGTATAAATTTAGGCCTCTGTAAATCAGAAATACGAAATTTAATTATTCTACATAACTTTAACAAAGTGACTAAACCCCTCTTACCTAGATAATACATGAACTCGTAGTAACACTAGCAAATTGACGTCCCTTATACAAAGAACACGACAAAGTTGACGATTTGTCCAGACAAGTGAGCAAGTTGTTCGAGGACTTCCGCAGAATGTGACCAATAACTTGGTTCATATGTTGTAGTATGATTATATTCATTGTTGTTTTGATATATGATACAACATATACACGGAGAAACACAATCTGGAACCTCAACATAGCAATAGAATTGAAAGAAAATTGTTACTATACAAACTTGTCTGCATTATTCGAGAATAACGTGTTGTTGAAAGTATGAAGGGATAACTGTCTTGTGAGGCAATTCTGGAGTCAACTTGGTGATTTAAGACTCACCTAGTACCAGTAAAGGCGTGTTAGCAAACAATCACTATATACGAAGTGATGAATGTTTTAGTGTAATCAGAAAAACACACTCGAATGTTCTCTTTGTTGATATCCAGTGAGAAAACGCATACGAATGTTCGCTGTCTACAGTGTACCATTTAGGTTAATTGCCATTCTTTCATCAGCTGTAATCAATAAAACTTAGTGAACATTTCAGGTTGTTCATCAGTGTATTTCTAGTACACGTAATCCAGCTTTCCTTAGTTAGTGAAGGAGGTAAGACTTATCTAAATACGGTTTGGTAACGTTTTGTATTACCTCGTCCAAACTCAGCCTGTGAACAAACAAGTCATATGTTAGTGACACCAGACAAACCTTTTCCTCATGTTATATGTTGTGGTCATAATAGTTCTTACCAGTGTATACCGCGTTCTAAGGACTCAGGCTTTCAGTCTTTTGTTGTACTCAGAAATCAACGGTTCCAACTCGTCCTAACATTCAGAGAGTTATAGTTTTATGGTGACAGTTTCGTGATCACCATTTTCGTTACTGTTAGCTAAAATGGAGGACGCACGAACGTGTTTACTTATATTGATTACATGTGACTCAGTAAACAGGTAAGTATTTTGTTCCATGTGATTACCTAACTGTATCAAACTATTCAAATCGTTTGGGTCCATCATAACGCTGGTTAGGAACACAAGATTTAGAAATTATTGAGTTTCCGAGCTCATACCAGACGTGACCATCTGTATTGAACATGATACTGTTAACATTCTAACCAGTGAACCTCTTGCCTCAAATTGATTTTTGTTACCACTTTTGTTACCAATTCTTTGAGCACTGTTAGTAATCAAACGAGAATATAGCATGTGGTTAAATGTGAGATTGAGAATGAACAGCAAGGAACAATGACAACTGTTTCCTGTTATGTTGGTCTGATCCCAATTATGATAGTGTATAATTGGGACTGACCATGCAAATTTTGACAGGGGATTTCGGATTTCAAAATAGGTGACAACAAAATCCCAAGTATTAACTGTGCTGTCGTTGGCTATTTAACTAGTCGCGTTTAAAGTCCAATGGGCTCACGCATCAACAAAATGGCTACAGTCCAGGCAAAAAGTTGAACAATTAGTAATGTGACAGCTAAATGCTTGTCCCGTGATCTGTTTGTACTGTGTGATTTTAACCAAAAGATGCAGTGCGCTGATTGTCATGTGTACAATACCATAGGGCGTTATACCGGAAGCACTGCCCGCTCCGCCTCAAACATACAACATTATCACCAATCTGTTTGGTCCAAATCGTGACAGTGATGTCTAAAATATGAGTGTTTGTGTGTGGAATCACACGTGCAAATCTGCTAGACTCGGAGGCAAACCGATGACAACAAACAACGTTACTGGTCCAAGTACATGCGGATGTGTCAGAACGTCGGACCGAGTGTTCCCCGACCAAGGCGAAAATCAACCGTTGTACTGAACGAGATGAAGCTTGTGGATGAATGGATTGACAGACAGACTTAAAAAGGTTCGAAATTCACAGTCGATTTTCTCACGTTATGTGCAACTTCGGGTGCGATCCATTTATCGATAAGCTTTTCCATGCGAGCGCACGCTCGCTTTTGTCACTTCCGGTCAGTACCATTACACATTCTATCACAGTTATTCACATTTGGCACTCTAGGTCTCTGGCCATGGTCTCTGTGGGATTCGGACACCAGTCAAGGGTTACAGCGAACTGGGATGAAATTGATTGGCTAGGAGTTCGAGCAGACCAGTTAAAATTATCATCGTTCGTGGTAATTCACCAGATTGGACTGTTACAAACTAGCCGTTGATTACGCAAAGCGGCTGATTCATTCAGGCCTATACAACTGTGTATAACTGCACACTTGCTGGGTTGAAATTCGGAATCGGAGGTGTTGCTTTTTGGACCCGTCAATTATAGAAGAGTATCGGATTTTCCTATTGTAACAGTAATAAGTATCTGAAACTGATTGCCTTAATTATCTTGCAATTACATACCATTCCTCAGGATAAACTACATTCAGTGGAAGTCCTGGAAAGTTCGTGCAACTTATATGAAGAAAAATGTACATAATTGTATCATTCAAAAATTGCTCAATTCACCCTTCAGATTGGACTATACGGTATGCGGATTTGCATTACTCCTCAATGATCTCGTTTTTAGTCTGTTCCATTAGTTACAATAAACAGTACGTAACCACAATTCGGACTAGTAGTAGAATTGTCACTCAGGTTGTTTAATTTGATGAAGTACCACTCTAAATTAAACCACCTAGCGACTCGTTAACACAGTTTTCTCTCAGCTAAATATGATTTCCGCAACTCACAACTTAATTACACTGTACACAGATGTAACGATACATAAATTGCATAGAGTAGAGCGGGTGTTAGGAAGCAATTTACTCATATAAACTACCTAAAACATTACGAGAAGAATGATCTTACTTTATTATTTCTTACATATAGGAGTTTAAGCAGTCCTACTTACGATCATGCGGTTGCATGTGACTTTTGTGGTTATTATGATGTCATTCAAGCGTCTGTGTTTTAGACCAGGGTTGGTTTTCACAAAATTGGGCGAATGTTTGACAATTCTGTACACACGCTCGAAACTTTAAGTAATGCGGCCTGTACTCCATTGGGCAGTACGACTAATGGTTGCGGTTTGAACAATTTTGTTCTGGTACGGATTTGACATTAGAAAATTTTCAACACGTTTCATGTAGCCAAGTGCACGGTTTGCACATTTCGGTCATTCTGACAGCCCAAAGAGGATGATGTGACGCAAGTCCACGATTTTACTTTTGCTTACGGGTATATCAGGTTGCGGTAGAGTTGATTAAAACTATAGGTTACAGAACCATCATGAAAACTTGTAGTAGCCAGTTGTCATTTTCTCAGAGAGATTCGCCCGACAGCCTGTTGCAGCTTTCTCATTGTCCTCAGCCTGGAAATACACACAAAGACCCCATTTTTGAAATACCACACCTAATTGGACAAACAAATTTGGCAATACAATACAATACATTTACATTACATAGTCACCTTTATTCAAGCTTACAATGCCAGAGCCTTTGTCTGGTAGTATTTCTGAAACCACACAATACATTTACCTAATTCTTACCTCTTCATCAGTGAAACAAACTTTGTAGAGTTTCAGGCTAATATTCCTTTTAAAAAACACTTTCAGGCAGATGTATCTTTAGATATAAAATATGCTGATCAGTACCCCGGATATTACAACTGTCATACTTTAGTCCACTCTTTATCAACCAGCTTTACTGAAACCGAATTTAACTCACTCTACCGGCCATATCACGGGAAGGTGTCAAGACGACGGTTGGGAAAATATCACTTATCCTTAATAGTTCTCCTGTCATGGAAGCTGTTTTCAACTTCGCGAAGGTTAACAACACCGTCAAAAGCTGTTGTGTACACAATCACCACGTGTTGAAAGTACATGAATGGAACAAACATGTCTGCCTGTTTATAATGTTTAGTTAGCTCTGTCAAGTACTATTTTATTTACCAAACTGATGACGCACCGCACTTGAGTAACGAATATTCAGTTGGCGGTAGATTGCTTTTTTGATACGTGGTCCATTAAGGAACATCTACTAGATAAGAAAGACATGGAAACACAAAGTTAGAAAGAACAAGAAGAGTTCTTTGTACTTCCTTCCGGTTCTTTGAATTCTTGTTGCTTTGGAGAAGCTCATTGTCTGAAACCGTCTGGAGGGGATGGAATGGAAAGGTTTCATCCGGTTTCCTGATCTGTACGAGGTATCTCACATACTTACATGTCTGATATAAAATTTAACTGAGGAAGGTAACGACATTACTGAACTAATGGTGTCGAGGTATTCTGTCTGTTTGCCCAACCGGCAACAATGGCGGAGTCCCCTCCTAACAAAAGGTCCTGATTCAATCTCTGTATCCAGCATGAACTAACTGCCAGTCCATATTTTCCGTGCAAAATTGTTCATTGTTTATGTGGTTTTTTCATTGATAGTGGAATTCGGTTTTCGCTCGTTAGGATTTATAACATGACCACTTATCTCAATTGTTTAGGTACGGAAGACGCAGCCGGTAGCTGTTTGCCCACAAAAAATACAAAGTGGAGGAAAAAGAAAACTTATTTCATCATACTCAAATTTATTCGATCACTTCGACATTTAGTTTGTGCAGCTCATTTTCCCCATAGCTATCGTTCAAATTTAGCTCATTGTTGTCCCCTCAAAAACACTGTATCAATTTTGTCCATTTAACTGTTACTGTTTTTGTACAATTGTATAACAATTGAGTGGCGGCAGCTCTCGTCTTGCCGCCCATCGACGGCTGACAACTCCTGCCATCTGATGGCGCCGGGCTAATTTGGTTGTCCCTACGTGAGCGTAGACAGAATATAAGCAACGGAAACTACTGTATCTAACTCCAGGTCCGGTTTTATCTGATTTCACCGAGTGTCTGTTTGACAGTTGGCGACTAAGTTAGCCGGACAGATGTGACCAGAACAGGTGCGCAACGCTTGATTCTCATGTGAAGAGGTATTCTATAATTGTGAGAGAGGATGCATGGTTCTTTCAAGTTAGTCGTGGCGTCCAAGCCGGCGGCAAACAGCTATCAGCTCTATGTATGGGAATAACTGGTGAGAGCGCTCGTCAGATAATTAGAGAGAAGAGAGAGATGTGGAATTTGACGCAGCTGATGTACAAACTAAACAGTCTAAAACAGTCCTGCCGATCGTAATGTGTGGTCCCCATTAAACTAGTTAAAACCCATTTGAATACGTGCAATCACGTTTATCGCGTGCACACGTGACTTTCAGCCTCTGGATGTGACCGAATCGATTGTGGACATGGCATTCCCATACGTTCTACCAAATCGGACACTGACTCTCACTGTCGAAAACATGACATAGTGGTGATAACGTGTCAGGACGATACTGGCTGGCGGATGAAAGGCACGTGACCGCAGGTGTTAGATTTAGTTTTCTTTGTCCTGTTGACAGGCTGCTTTGTGAGCATACAGAATAGAGGTCTTATCAAAACTGGTCGTTGCGTGAGATAACTACGATGAACTGTTGGTTATTCTTAACACAGGTTGTTCTGTTGCAATAAGTTAACAAAGCTCTCCTAGGTCCCCTATATGTGCACGTACATGAAATCTTAAACGCAGGTGCATGGTTGACAAATCCGAAAACTGTATCTTCATTTTGCGTGTACGTATGTGGTCACTATCCATTTGCACGTATCAGTCTTTTACTTAAACTGTATTTTTCTGTTCCCAATAAACTGGTCTCCCTTTGAGTCAGCTTGCTTGCGTGTAAAGTGAAATGGATCTAAGACAGCCGATCAGCACTCAAAATTGTTCCAAAGACCGCGTCCAGATGAAACCATCTGTGCCATTCATTCGAGTGTTCACTCGTTTACGGGGCGTTCTGCATAACCACTTCCCTTTTACCAGTAGTGAAAGGCCCCCACACCCGCTGAGCTATGCACGTGATGTGTGGAGAAACTTCCAAACTGCTGGTATATGCACGTGTGCAGCCGTTAGACAAGTACATATGTAGATGCGAACATATGCTATCTGGTATAGCAATTGATAAGTTGTATTCGACATACTGACCGACTAATGAATCGGCTACAAATGGACACAATCACGTGCGTTGCTATTGCCACTGGTCGTGCTGTTGTCGCCACTTATCCAGTCCCGGTCAGTGTGTAACTGATTCTGTCAGGACCATCTGGAACCATTGATTTTGCACTCGCATCCCTTTCGCTTTCTGTAGACCTGCTGCCAATTTGCTGACATCTCATTCCGGCTCACCCCCACTTCTACTCACTGGCCAGCATTACTCTGTCACCATACCACACCACCCTACTTTATGTTTGACATGGAGCAACTGGGGCACCCATCCGATGGGCCCTGCGATGTCATAACTCAAAGGTCAACGACTATCTACTCCTACACCAGTGTGGCTCCTGGCGCTTACCCCCAACCATGTCAAACCAAACTAATAGTCGTTACAGTCATATCACCACTATCACTGCGTCAATAAATCAGGCGCCAGCTTAATCAGAGACAAGCGCACCTAGTCGACCTCTGACCATATGTACGACTTTCGGGAGAGAACAATGGGTAAATGTGTTAGGGCAAGGTAAGATCAGAGATTTCACACTGCGTGCACAGTATGGTGTGCGTGTCAGACGGATTCAATCTGTCTGTCTCTCTAGTACATCGTTCGATCAAGCGCTGTCAAATTTGTCGCTGCACCCTCAAAGAAGCAGGCAACCGACCGCAGTTGACAGTATACACCGTTTAACCCAAGACAGAGGGTGACAGTTGAACATTTCAATACCCATTTAAACACAGGATGGTCAATTTGCGGGCATTTCGAAGGGAATGTGACTGAGAGTAACCACTAGGTTACAATCAGTTTGGATCGCGGAGGTCATATGTACGACCCAATCAACCACTTTCACATCACTTTTGTTCAAGTTTGATCCTGTCCCATCATGTACACTGCTGATAAGACCATAAATTTTGAAAATTGGTAGGTAAAACAACGTGAACTTTGTAGTCTTGACAACAGAAACTGATTTTTTGTTATCTTGAATGTACTGGTTTTCGTGATATTAGACACCTTCACGGGACTCATTTGGTCGGTCAGTGTCCGGGTTTGACGATAAAGTTTATGATTAACGTTGTCTAGTTTATAACTTGTAGTCTTTATTTGGTTTACCCAATAAACCACATACGCACATACGGCGAGCAAAATTCTGCGATTTTTAGTCCTAAAATATGACTAAGCCTAAATACATCCAAGCTATGTCGGCTCCGTCTGATGGAAATTCTGTCTGTTCAATCTGCTTTGTAACATTCTATGAACGACGCTGAAGTGATGTAGCTAATCACAATTGATCACAGAGCTTTCGAATTCAAATATATTACTGCGGTGGTCTTCTGTAAGTGTAGCAACCATGAGTGATTTTCGATAAGGGACAAACAAAACTTTATGTGGCCCATCAACTGATTTTTTGTAAAGACGAAGAGTTTTTACTGTTTAAGGAGACTTTTACGACTTTACTATGATCTTACACACAGTTTTCTAATGTACTAATGTTTGTCAGAATACTGCAATATAAACTTTCTCGGAAATTTCTGATAGCTTATGTTGAGTGCACTTAAACTCCCAATCCTGGCTTACTGTGCTACAAGGTAGATTTGTTTTGTGTAACCAGAATCTGCATTTCGGTTCTAAATGAAGGCGTTGTTACTGCATGCAAAACCGAGCCAGTTCCCTTGTTTGAAGTGCTTGTTCAAGCATCAAATATTTTTCCCACTGCAGGTGTGTGGGGGCGCTGAAACTGTGAAACATCGCTCAACGGAGTGTTAGTCATATCTTGAAATCAGAATACTATGGATATTGGACGTCAGCGTATAGTGAAACACGGTTTATCTATCTGAATCAGTCTAGCAAGATGACCTGCCTCTTACTGAAGCGTTACGCTTCGGCAGATGAATTGTGTCATAATGATTGTGTCTATTGCGACTAGGTTTCATATTCTTCTACGAATTCGAGTTCAGTCAGAGTTCTTAAGCCTGTTGATATTTAAAAGTTAACGGTTCTCAATGTGTTGTGTTTTCCGTGATTGCACATTGGAATACATGTCCTTGCCTTGCTCACTCCGACGGATGGAACCTTTAGTCAGAAGTTTGCTTACGTATCCCGTTCTAACACAGCAAGGCAATTGTTAAACAAGTGACATATAAGATACGAAACATAAGAGATACCATCAGACTGGTATAACCCAGACAGGAACAGTTACAGTAGTCGAGATCGGACCTGGTCATTCTCAGGGTGTTTGACCAACGCTGAGCTAGGGAAGCTCAGTTTAGTTGCACTCTCCGTTGTTCCGTGAGCTCCAAAGAAACAAGTTTATGATTGGCTAGAATTTTAGATATACAAGGAGCACTGAAGAATTGAACGCCTCGTTGGGAATACACATAAGGCTATAGGTGTGGATCTTAATACTATATAGTACGGCTGCTGGGACTAGGGAAGAACTGTTATCCCAAAAGATTTTGCCAGCAACTTCTTTTTACATGTTTTCAACTGGCGTTCATCAATGACACTAGTGCATATAATGTCGTTGTAAAAGACCAGGAAATTACCGAATCTGTTTAACATTTTGGGAGGTTTCTTTAGATAATTATAACAGATCACAGGTGAACAGTACAACTAACGAGGAAGTGTATAAGCGTTAGTATCTTATAGATTAAACATCGCCCACAACTGATCGCAACTATCGCATTCCTATAAACATTCCAATCGGCCTCTTTTGAACAGCAGAAGCACTAGACTCGAGTTTCGCTCGTATTAGAGCTCGTCAGTAGTGCATATCATCGCCACTGCCGGGACTTGAACCACGGACACGCTGTTCATGAGGCAACCGTGTTTACCACTGCGCCATTCACCTCACGTTAGGCACGACCGAATTATGATATGTGAAAACTCAACCACTTTCGCTTGTGAGTAATGATCAGGTTGTCCGATCGCCTCAAGAGGAGACCTGGTTACTGTCTGTTAACTCCAATCGATGACACCTCGACTAGGACTTCTCTCCAAGTTGGTATCACAGAAATAACTGATTTGCTACGACAGCTACGATCAATTGTGGGTGATGTTCAATCCGTATGAAAATCAAGATCCCCCTACTCATCAGTAATCAAATACCGCTCAACAAGTCAATAATTTCTGTGATACCAACTTGGAGAGAAGTCCTAGTCGAGGTGTCATCGATTGGAGTTAACAGACAGTAACCAGGTCTCCTCTTGAGGCGATCGGACAACCTGATCATTACTCACAAGCGAAAGTGGTCGAGTGTTCACATATGATAATTTGGTCGTGCCTAATGCGAACAAGGGTAGATAATCAGTTCCAGTGGACCACACAAGATGAGTGTCTAGATTCACTGAAATCCACATTGCTAGGGAATACCTAGTGCATATTGTGGTGTGAAGTAACTTCCAAATGGGTTGATGATAACAGTATGTGAATAAACACGCTCTGAATATGCAACTCCGCGTGCTGCTTCATGAGTTACCAGTAACAGTTGTTCATAACGGAAGAGAATAAAAACACCCACATACTGCGATGTATACATAGGCAGGTCATGTGCGGCAGACCACTAGTTCGTGTCAAATAGACAACACTGCAATACTGATTGGTCAGATGTGTAAAAGAAACAAGTACACTCAAAACGGTGTTAATTCTGGTGACGGTACTTAACCTATGCAAACAATTAACGAAAGGTGACAAGATGATTGTTTGGGGTACAACAGGATAAGTTGTTGCTTGTGAGGACACAACAGTGTTCAAGCGTGTGTCCTTAAGACATCGGTTAAACTGTTCTGGATACCGTAACCCTGTGACGGTTGATAAAGTGTGAAAACAAACAGATGTAACTGAACCTATATAACTCTCTAGGTGCGTCCCTCGTGAGGGCAGAGTATGGTGACCAAGTGAAGATCAACAGTTTCTAGGTGTCTTGTTCACTGCGTGTACGTCGCATACTCATACACATGATCCTAGATCCATTGTCGGCTAAGCAGTACCTCCAAACAGGGAAAGGAAAGGGTTATATTTTAATTGTTATCGTTACATACATTCGTATGTGCTACCGGTCCGAAAAGACATATTTCATACTGTGCCGGTCTTCTTCTTTAGAGCAGTGGTGGACATTCATGGGAAAGCAGATAGGCGAAGGAACAATTCGAACTGCTTATTGTAATGTTTCGGACAAGATTAACTGTAAGCTTTTTATATTTACTTTTCATAGTCTTTTTCTTACTAAGGATTCTATGAGTAACCCAACGATAATACTGTTTGTGAAATCTGTCTGCTGAAGAAGTGTTATACTGATTGATGTTGAAATCTATTTGTGGCTAGCTATGTTTGGAAGTAAGCTCTGTTCAGGGTTATCATACGATTGTGCGAACATTGTCCGCGGTACTTTTCAGGCAGGTTAAGCATAATAACAAAGTAGTGGAAGGTAAACTTTCGCAGTCAATGAGTCAAGTGACACGTGTGAGTGTACCTAGAATAATTAAGAAAGTTTAGAATAATAACCACACGAATAGTCTGTATTGATTAAGTCCATCCTCTCTACTTACTGTTCTAGTGTGTGAACACAGAAAGCTTAGTAGTGTAATGCACTGTAGACAAATTGACCAAAGAGATGCACCAAATCCGAGACCAGAGGGTGATCGCTTGATTCCACCACATTCCGTTTTCATGTCAGACGTATTGCCAGTAGCAAATGGAAAAGTTGGTTCACAAGCGACTAAAATGCCACACTATCGAGTAAACGGTTATCAGATAACATTCACGGACATCGTCATCCCGGGCAGATTAAGTAATAAAGTGAAGTATCAGGAATTAAACAAAGTTTGTTCAAAACTCTAACAGAGATTGCAGTGGGAAACAGAATGGTCCTATAAATGTTGACAAGTTCAGAAATATATCAAAACTGGTCCCGGTTAAAGTTAATATTGAAATGACTTATTCCGCTACGATATTTAACTTCTCCGAGAGTTTTTCTGTGGTCTGAGCTACATAAGAATTGCAAGCCAGAAAGCAATTTGCGCAGTAATGTGGAACGTTAGGACTTTCAAACTCGCCAGTTAGACTTACTTTACTGTTTCGTTAAGCTCCGGACACAGAATAATCTAGTTTATCAAGACCACTTTGAAATGCGTGGAAAAGTTGCTCATTATGTAACAAGCTAGTCACGTAAGATGTGAAGGTATATTCAGGATTCATCCAAATAATTCTAAGCCACTTAGCTTATGATTTGGTTAGGTTGCTTATCTCGTACAGGACGGAGGCCACAGGAACATCACTGTCCATAATATGCAGCGTCTTAATACTACTGTTTACATAGTGAGGAGCACACATGGTAGAAGACACTAATACTTTATAGGGGCCTAGGTCAAATTCCCTATGCACTTTGTAGCGGCTGTTAACAGGTTTCATCGTGTTGCCTCTTAGGCAGACATTTCGACACCTCAAGCTATGCTTGTAACATTTTTGCTCCAGAGTCTGGCTGATCACGCTCTGGAAGCCCGGTCATGCAGTCGCCTTTAGTTTCCTGGAAATTTCGGGTTTTGTGGGAACCGTACTTGAACTTCTGAAGTCGTTTCACTCAAAGTTTTTTGTACTTCTGTGAAACAATAAATATCTGATAGCCATGCGACTCTCAACGTTGACGCTGAGCTGATTTGCAGAAACGGATTGGTAAAAACTGTTGTGCCAATGTCGTCTTAAATGACGTCGATGGCTGCGGCCCACACACTATAGGACGTTCACAAGGAAGTTTGTCTGCATAAAGAGACTTGAAGAAAGGTACTTCTATCCTTATTCGTTTTAACCATTTTACACAAATGCAACTTCCTGTGATAGCATATTGGAAGAGATCTTTGAGGCTTGTAACTCAACAAGGTATCGCGGAAACCATGACAAAGGAAGAGGTGGGAGATGAAGAATTGGGTTCAGTTGGAATGGCCCTATTTTGCCAGGGTTGTCAATGTGGGAGAACGTTTAAACACTTGTACGGTACAAGACTCTATACCTAGTAACCATTTCGAAGTCATATGATGTATCATACCCTTCACCGACGCGTCATCTAGTCTGCCCAGAGTAGGTCACCGTCATCCAGCATCCCAGCACTAGATATGAAGTGGAGGAACAATGGTATGCACCAACTACCCTCAAAAGGAAGTATGGATATCGTTGTTATCCCGAGCTAGACATTAGCCTCAACGCGGTTCACGCTCAATCGAATTCTCTAACATTTCATTTTTGTGTTGTGGTCGTAGACGTTGACTTGATCAAAAACGCTAAGGGTTCGGAAAAATTGTTGAAGACCGTCTAACCTGGACTATACTTTGACCAGCGCACTATATATGACAAGCAACCTTTATATTGACGTCCTGCTTGTTCTCGACATATGCACCAAGGTTCATTTAGTTCCTTTGCAAGTAGTTTCATGAGGACCTACTACAAAACCAACTGGGAATGATTAACACTGAAACAGGGTTATATAGATTGACCGGAAGTTGTAATCGACCTGTCGTTAAACGACCGTTGGTAGTTCATCGTGGCTGCAACAACCGAAATTGATAGCAAGTACGTTCCCGTAAAGCAGTCGCAATCACAGGCGGTAAAATATAATGAGGCAATGCTGTAAACTGCCTGTCTCCGAAGGATCTGTTTGAAAAAAAATACCAACTAGAGATGAGTGAACAATCCTAGGTTGATCATTGCTTTATTTGAAATCCAGTAACAACAACAATGAGAAAATATAAGCGCCATTATCAATTAAAGTCCCTAATGAGTTTAACATCACTGGGAATTTAGCTAATTACACTAAAAGTCATTCTGCCATCTCACGGCGGCATGACGAGGATAGCGTCACTACCATTAATTTAAAGTTCAGTAGACTAGCGTCCACGTTAACAACAGTGGGGGAATAACGGTCGCCGCAAAGGATAATGTGACTAGCGATCTTACGACTATCATGCTATGTATCGTGCGTCAAAAGATAGACAAGCTTCCTGATAACAAGTCATCATGTCCTGACTAGCTTTCCTCAACAATACTAAAAAGATGAACAGGAAAGTCGAGAAAAAGATTAAGTAAAGTGGTCAGTCGTCCTTTAGACCGGGACAAACTTACGAAGATCCAGAGAGTGTACACTGTATCCACAATTTTCGAAAAGGTAATCGAAGCGATTCTGTCAACTGCAAACCAATCGTCTTTCCATCCACTGTCCCAAAAGTTTTGGAAAGCATATACAACCACCAACTGTGAGTTCAAGTTATACACCTTAGGTAACTGCCGGATAATCAACCTGAATTCTCAAATAGTTTTTCGTATCCAGCTTACCTGCTTGAAATAAGAGGCCAATGGACAAAAGCTGCTGTCGGAAGTAAGCCAATGAATTTTGTTTTTCTAGGTTTCCCCAATGCCGGCGACAAAGCCAGTCAAACAATTCTGCGTATGAAATTTCACCATTATTGTGTCGTTAGCTGTTTACGTTTGTGGTTCAGATATTGCAAGAAAATCCGGTGTTCTAATAAGAAGTTTAATAGCCTGTACCCTAACAGGTATTCTGCATATAGCAATGCATTTCAAGCTTACACACCAAACGAGTTATTGTTTCTACTAATTGTCATTGAAAGGTTCCAAAGTAATCTTGACAATTTGCATCTCTGGACTACAAAGTATCGGATTTTACTTTACTTGTTACAAGGCAAAATGATGTGCGGTGATCACTGATTACCAATTGATTACTTTTGAGGAAGCGAAAATCTAGCTGTCGGCGTCTGTGAGCGATATCTAAGTATGATTGTTTCAAGAGATCTCAGTATGTATCGTAACCGCTCTCTAGTTGTGAAGAAAGCCAAACTGCTTCCCGTTTGATTAACACTTTCTAGATTCAACTCACTGGTGCGAACCACCACTCTTGTTTACCATTCCTCACGAAGGACATTCATCTGGTTGAGAAAACACAACATAGAGCGACAAGGTTTGTTTCATTCTGACTTACGGGACTTTACATAAATCATCACATTGTCTGAGACATGCTTAAACGTAGTATGAACCTTCGTTCTCAATTTTACTCGCTGAAGCTACAAAACCAGGTGGATCGTTCGTACTGTAAAAAGCAACCTTTTGGTGTTAGGATGTGCTCAATGTGGAAAATCCTATCTGAATCAGTCACGACAGAACCATCAGCGGATTACGTTAAGCGAAGACCTGATGCCTACATTCGTAAGGTTAGTCCGAGTCTCCAGTCAGTTTGCCCATCAGGAGGACATTGAAATTCTACAATACTTTCAAGGCCAGCTTGGTGAGTTGCGTGTACATAGAGTTTGTTGACTATCTCAGAGTCACATTTCTAATTAAGTTAGGCTTACTTCTGATTCGTGCATCCTAACACTTTTGAAACGAAGCTGTTTAGTTTTCATCTCTACTTCTCTCACTATATGGTGTTTTGTAACCCTTCAGCACAATATCAGGTGTACAGTTGCTTTACGAATTTTTCTAGCGCAAAAAATTCTAATAATTTTACTAATTCTTGGCATACAATATATCTGGTCGTAATTATTCCCCATGTTGTAGATGGAAATGTGATGTACGTTCCCACGGTAGATAGTGTGTAGAATGAATTTCTGTCCGAAGGTGACTGAAAACTTATTGTGCTTAGGTGAATAGGCAGTTGCGCAGTCTGGAAATGGTATTCACTTCACCAGAATACCATATCTAGTCCATAGTACTAGTCATACAAAACTTAGCAAGGTTTGACAATGATTTTAATCATGTGGCAAAAAGTGAAAACAGGAAAGCCTGCCCATTTGAATAATGGTCACAAAATTTGTTATTTGTGACCAGAAAATGTGTTGAAGTCAATATAGATGTCAGTATCCTGATAGAAGCTAAACTGCTTGGCTTGCGATGAACAGGAATACCTTATCGGCAAAGTGAGCAAAGTGTCAACAGAGAAGATTAATTTAAAATCACACGAACGGGAAAATATTGGAGGTTATTATTGAATCATTCATAATTTTGTTCATTCTGACAGGCTAGTAAAGTTCTCCCCAAAGAAGTCTTTCTTGGAGGACATGGGAATCTGACAGAAATCTAAGTAACCTATGATCATTATGTACACACTGTTCGTTTTGTTCAGAACAACTGATGGAGTTAAGCAAATGAACAGAACCAGAGATATTTGCTAATTCACAACTTATTTGGAACTCATGAGAAGACATTCAAGAAAACTATTTTTTGACATAAATGTATTGCTGCGTGAAATTTTTGCTGATTAGGCATTAATGAATAATATACGATGCATGCTGGTTTTACTGTCCGAAGAGGAATAATCGATTTCTTCCTTGTCTGGACAATAATCAATGAGCTATTTCACCGTGCTTACAAGAGTTCATAACTGATGTGAACTTCAGAGTATCTCCCCTATGAAATATCAGCCGGAATGGTCTCGTAGTTGCATTCGAGAAAAAATTAAAACTAATGTCATTTGTGTACTCCTCTTGAGCCGTTTTGGTATTGTTGTTGAACAAGTTCCATGTGACACTTGTTGTTGACTGGTAGTGTGCTGTTTTTCAAGTCACTTTTGATATGACTTACAGCTTCAGAGTGCAGTGTTTTTACAAAACAGAAAAAACTTACGTTTAACCTTCGATTGGACAATTATCAGGTTTACCCGGGAATCTGTATCATCCACAGTGTGAATACAGGCAATGAAATCAGGGGACGTCTTTTTGATCTCGTTGTCTGTCCCAACTTTGTCATTCTTTTGCAATAAAAAGTGTCCCGCAAAAATAAAGGCCTTACTTATAAGAACACAATGATAGGATTTCTACACTAGGTGGTCTTAACATCTGACCACTAGCTGCTGACGATATCACGGATGATACGATCAGCAACACTCATCAGATTGCATCAACGGGCTGCCAATGATGATGGTAGCAGGCGGGTTTTTGATAGTGTGAATCAATTTCACTCTATCAATTATTGGAGCTGCATGCAGTTACATAGTATACCACGCCACACACCTCTAGTTAAACATCTAACTCACTGGCGTGACAATTGAAATGGTCCGACAGGGTGGATCAATGCAACTGCTTGTTAATTTGAAACTGTTGTGCTCTTTTCTCCTGTTTCCGATTAGTCACTCTTGGGGAGGTGGTGATTAACATGACCCAGTGGTGTAGGTGTTAGAGTGGTTTGAATGAGTTGTCTGCGAAATTAGGACAATTACTGAAGCTGGACAGTCACTGTTACACACAAGCCTCTTTCAGATGTGTTTAACCCTTACTTGTAATTTAGTTATCTTCCTGTAGGGTATAAGCACTTTGCAATTATGCATTTGCCTTCAAGATAGAAGTTTCGTTAGACAAGTCTTATCACGCTTCTTGATTTCGTATCGAAAGTGTCATTTGCTGCTGGTTGTGTAGTAGCTAAGCATCACTGTCAGCCAGTGACATGTCACTTTCGATCGTTAAAACAGTTGCTTCATTATACCCAGATTGTTCAAGAAGTCAAGGATGCAAACAGTTGTTTTCGGTTACTTACGTCAAACAGATACGATCACAAGAGATTCATCGGACTTTTACATAAAACTGAAGTGTACGCAACTGAATATACGCAATAACGATTATGGTGATGATTATGTTTGAATGTGTTTTTTACGCACCTCGAAGTCAAAACAACCAGTATGTTTATAGTTTTATCATCGTTGTAATTGACTAATATATTATTCATGTTTTGGATGTGCGTTTGAGTACTTCTGATATTCTGCTCATATTAGTCCACACAATCCAACTACGATGTTACATGGTTTTCACCCAAATAGTCTGCTTTTCGGCTACGTTTAGGCCAATTCTGAATTCATGGAATTATAAGGTCCATACAGACAGTTTGCTTATAGTTTAAGCAAGCAATCCGAGCGAAAATCCTATAAAGGTAACCTGGTCACATGGGCTGAGAGCTCGCTGCCACTCCAGATTAACAAGTACATACACAAACTGTTCCTACATGGGCAGTGAGACCGCCTAATAGTTAGTTTGCTAATCAACCACCTCTTGTCTGCCTGTCTATCATTCATGTGCATTTGTCGGACCTACAGACTCAAGGTTCCGTGGTGTGGTTCGCTGAGTACGTTCACGTAAAATCCAAGTTCACAGTGCCACTCACTTAACCGCATCATAGGTGTGACGGTGTCGTCGAATCGAGGGTATGCGAACATGCTTTGTGTGTTGTTACACTTCCGACCTGATTCAGAGCAACAGTGCATCCGTTTCTCCCTCTTGTGCATGCGGAACTTTCATCAGGATGCGTGTAATCGCTTGTAATTGCCTCGACTGACGTTTGAATAGTAACGGAGGCTAATTGTTAAGTTTTATTCATAATGAGAAACATCGGTTCAACTCGACAGAACATTTCCTATCCCGCAAGCATTGCGTGAAGGATTAGATAGTTATGATGTGCGTGTGGAAAGAGCTGGAAAGCGCTGAAATGTATGGATGCAACGAAACAGTAACTGGTAACTCCTGGCGAATTTCTTTCAAGTTAGAGAACTTTGTAAATAGTTAGGAGAATGTATGGGTGTTCTGTAGAGAAAATTATTTGACGGGTAGATCGGCCACTGACAGCCCTCATTCGATCGTAGTCTGAACATGTTCGTTTCGTCTGAGAGAAATGAAAAAGGTCACCTTTTGTTTCATACGTTCTTGCGTGTCATTAGATCTGTAAAATATCTTCACCCGTTTTATTAGTGAATGACTCTGGGAAGAGAACAAATTGGGATACAGTCCGACAAACGCTCAGATGTAGATGGAAATTTCGCTCATCATATTCACGAAATTCGACATGATTTGCCCGAAACTGAGTCACAGATCATAGATAGAACAATGTCATTAAACCCCCTGTAATTTCAGTGTTAGATCCTCGAGAGAGAAGAACCAGAAAGCTTACCACTTCGATAAGCCGATACAACCACTTCAGGCGATGCTCAACAGATTTACAGAATAAATAGATCAGACTTCATATTTCTTACTGCCACCGAATCTCAGAGGCTTCAATTACAGTGACATTCATGTACACTTTACCTGGGTTCAACTGACCTGGTCTACTTCGAACACAACTGGGTCCTTTCTGGAACTGGAGTACTCCATCAATTTTTGATAATTTTTGTTACATTTCCGTTTGAAATGCTTGATTACATGTCATAAGACATTTCAAACGGCGTCAAATTATTGGGTCGTTTATAAGTTTGATGTTAATTGAACTACTAATCGTGATTCCGACTACATCGAAAACTTCAGGTTGCAGTATGCACAGCACGTGACCCAGCCATGTAAGCGGTGCAGCCAAATGAAGTAAAAATACACAGGGCATGACCCTCTAAGAAGTCACGATAAAGCCGGTTTTATTTGTCAACGTACAATTTTATACGAACGTACAAGTGTAGTAAAGTGTTGTATACGTATAGTAAAAACAAGAAGAATATTCATACTTCTACTTCAACTCATCTATGTCCAGCGGAAAAGTTAGTTGATCACTATGGCTTTAGCAAACCAAGAGATAAACAAGTCAAGTTAAATCAAAGTCGCCGGATTGGTCAAATGACTAGATCATGAAGTGGGAGGAAATGGTGTTGAAGAGTAGCCAAACCGATAGCAACCGCTAGCAAGTCATACAGGACTCAGTATACCTTAAGTGTCATCAACAGTTTCAGTATAAATATTTCTGATCCCCATAAACTTGAGTTCTTCCGGTCACCTAGTGGCAGTGAAGAAGAGAATGAACGTTGGAATGCTTATTTCAAACACGGCTGACCCATAAGAGATCCGGGTAGTTGGAAGAATTGTGTTGAATATTGACGATCCGGTGTCGTGTTGATATATAGGAAAGGCGTACTTGGGCACATATTAGGAGTTGTTGTTATCAAAGAAATTCAACCGTAAGTTATTTTGTGTAATATAAAGGTGTATTAGTGGTTGTTTAAGTCACATTTGAGCGTTCTTTGTTCGTAACACGTACTACCCTGGTCTGATTGTGAAGCAGCAGCCACACAATAGACGAGTAATTTCGACTCCCAACTGCTGATGACCACCTTCCTGTCTTTCGTGCTGATGGGCCTAGCACGTATAGCTGGTATATCCGCATCCCGTGTTTATTTATTGTGGTTTTGGTCTTTAGATCTGATGGGCTAGGTAAATATACAAGTTATTATTCTTGCAAGACTGACGTGTTGTTCTCCCGTTGGCCTCATCAACTTGCAAGCAGCACACAACATAGCACCGTCGTCAGAGGCAACCTACACACTCCTGTGAGAAACTGAACATGATGTACAAGTTGAAGCTAACACATCCGTACCAAGCAGCTGGTCACATTGTCTTATAAAACCTTTCAGAAGAGGCGTGATGTATACGGTGTGGATTGGGCGGAGTTTGACGAAGAGACCAACATATAAAATACGGGCGCCCATAGCTCACAACCTCTAGGAGAATTATCACGAGCCTATTTCTGTCCATGGGTGATCTGTGTTATGAGATAAGAGGGTCGGTAAGAGTTTGTCCAGAATGGAGCAGGGTACAATGAAAGGCGTAAATTGCTTTAATCATATGTTAACCATCTAAAGGGTGGCATAACAAGTGGTAGTTTGGCTGTGATGAATGATGATGGTGTGTTCTAAAGGAAAACACAACGAAGCAGGATGACGGTTGCTGGTTAACCGGGCCTAGACGAGTCAAATTAATGAGAGTGTACAACTCGGAGTAGTGGAGAAATTTGGTTGGAGAGTGCATGATAATGGAACATAATAGCTCGATGTCCCCTGAAATGGAAGAATGTCAATGGAGTGACAATATGATGGAGGCATAACCTGAAGCAATTTTCTGATGGGCTTTTTATAAACTTCGGCGTATCACAATTATGAATTATTGGTGAAAATTTTCATTCACGGGTTAGGTTTGTTATCATTTAGTTAAAATAAATTGACATGGTTTATTATGCCCAAGAGGACACAAACAGAGAAGAAGTTGCTCTTTAGGTGCACACACTGGAGTTCTACATGAGGCAACCATGCTTGATGGTATGCATTTCAGTCCAGATTATTCGGCCAACCGAGTCTATGCATAAGGGAATAGTTCCATGTGGTAGACATGTTTTATTGATACACACACGGATAACCTGACCTTGAACTTGCGGCCTGGTGGGAAAATGTTGCTGTATGTCGACACGTTAGCTGATCGACTGCCTACTTACATGATAGTCAAATCTGCGTACATCAGATAAAGTCAGCTTAAGCCAACAGTACGTTTTTGTATGTCCCAACAGATTAAGCTTTAGCTTTTCACACGCAAACACCTTCAGCAATTGCTATACACTGAACTAAGTGTCTGGGTTATAAAATGATAGCGAAAAACATGAAACATGTAGAAAAGTTACGGAACAATCACAGTCTACTGATTCAGTTTTGCGGTTTGTGCAGAAGTCGAGTTAAACCGGGCATAACGGAAGAATGGTGAGATTGGATGTCTGCAAACAAATGTTTTTATCTGGGTCTAACGGAAGATGTGGAACTAAATTTAGAGATCCGATTAAACGGTCTAAGTTGTGTCAGATATGATATTTCTGAAAAAAACTCGCACACTCTGAAGTGATGGGAAACACCAAAATGAATGAATTATTTTCGGGAAATACCACTGCAAAGGGACCCATGTTTCAAGGAGCTAACACACAGTACAAAGGCCTTCAACGACAAACTAAGGAAAACAGCTGGTGAGCAATCGCCAACTCGTCATATTTACCAGCAGAATACTTGAGAATGACCTAAGAAAACAAGAACACTGTACAAAAATGTGTCCCTTCCTTTCAGTTGCTAGTTGTTTCTTTCACGTTCAAATGCGTTGCTATGTACACTAATATCGTTCTCTTCTAGTATGTAAAATCTGGCCATTTTCGAAAACCCAATCAAACGGATCGTTCCAGACTGTTTTCTGGATAACTTTTGGGTTGACCGTTTTGATAGACAAATTCGGTTAATGTTTATTTTTCATCATGTTATGTGCGAACTAATAAACCCTATTAACTGAACCTGCTAACGATAAACTCAACTTGTATATCAATAACGGCACGTGACTGGCATGTTGTGGTGGGAAGGCACGACCCCCTGATGTGGCTTGTTTCCTCGCTAGCTTACAACTCTACAGCTGATAAAAGATTCAGTGAATAGATAACGTGTTGTAATCAGTGTCACTGAACAATGGACGGTAGAATCGTAATGACAGACAGAGACCTGCCGGAGAGCTTTTCGTTCGAACATGAATCTGACTGGAAGTTCAACTTGTCATACTGTAATTAAATTCCTTAGCCGGACATGTACGAATTGACCATTCTCTTTTGCTTCAACCGACAAACTGGGAAGATAGCTTGGGGACAGAGATTACCACACCGGTTATATTTTCACAAAAGATTGTTTGAAATCAGACATCAAGCAGAAGAGTGTTAAGGGTGCAAGACATCCGTCATGCGTTCGTCTGAGTTTAGCGTATATCATGTCTGTGTAAAACCTGCATTCTTTGCAGTGGCTACGCTAGCATCAGTTGCATTTTTATGTATTTTTTAAACTATAGAGATATTGGTATTGAAGTACAGAAGACCAAATGTCATGGGATTTTTTGATTTATGAGTATGCTAGATTTGATCTTCCGAAGCTGTTTTCTTTTAAGAACAACCTCAATGAACTGCGTAGTTAAACCTTTGAGGACTGCTCTATACTTACTTTGCATGTAATCTAAATACCGATGGTTTACACCTCGAACAATGTTCAATTCTAAGCGTTAGTTATCGTCCTGGCGACACTAACATATGTGGTCGATGTGGATCGTGTTACTTTGCTTCGTTATCTACTAGATTAGACATACATCAGTTAGCTAGTTATCATGTTAGCCTTGTATCTTCAAAATGGTGTGCTAAAATTGAACTGCAACCGCTCATCACTTTCCCGGATATCCTAACCTCATCTTGTTCATCTTGCTGATGACTGACAGACCAAATGGAGCATGTACAGTGTTCGTTGACCGCTGATATCTAAAGCATCCGAACCAAGTTTAACCGTCTGGGATTCATGAAGTGGACATTGTGCATTTGTGGTTCGGATACATGGTTCATCCACGTGGAAGTTGCAACAAAACTCTCCACATCTGACCACCACCAACCAAGCTGAAGACAGTGGATGGTAAGTTTAAGCAGCAAAGCTGACCGTCGACGTCCAGTTTGGAGAAAAATGTGTGTGCAAGAACACAGTATACAGTGCTGGGTTGGTTATACACGTCACGTGCTCTTGAACAACTTTATACATTGTATTTTACTTAATGAAGTCATCTCTGTTTGATGGATATCGTAAGATGATCATGCAATGTAATTTCCTTGGATCATGCTTATTCCTAGATTACCAGTATAACAATGTCAATTAAGTGCACTTATTGCGTACCGTACAATATCCTTCCATCCCGCTAGATTAGTATAGTTGTGTATCTGGCTTAATTGCGGCAGATGTAACAAAAACAGCGTTTTATTACTGCAGGTGTAGTTGAAGCGACTTAACACCAAAGTGAAGTCAAGTTTCCACCATCATCCTTGCATCTCTCCTGTATTACATATGGTTTTATTAGATAAAAACGCTTTCTAAATATACGGAGTATTTTGGGCCAAACAATTAGGCGAAAGTAATACAAGGCACCATTGGGTGTCATATGGACGGGGCACTGGTAACATTAATTAAAATTATGATTTATTCCGGAGTATACATTCATTTTCACACAAAAATCAGATATACCCTTTTGTTTTTGCCCACTTTCCTATTCGAGATCATCAAGACAGTTGAATATATTGGCTTCATTTGGTCCAAGTCACAGGTTCGTTTGGTACAAAGCAGACACAAACAACCAATGAGTCCTCCTAATGAGAGAGAGAGGGTACTCAGAACGCCCTCTTGTACTCGTCAACACCCACACCTTACACCATCAAGTGGTAAGCGTGGAGAAATTACCCGTATCGCAGTGTTATCAGTTGTGTCGATCGAGTGAGCCAGACCACGCCTCTGTACCATTGACAAGTGAAAAACTGCAGGGAATTCGCACCCTCACGAACTCACCACACACAAATGTGGGCTTTACGTGAAGCAGATGAGATGCTAAGCACACGGCAGATTATTATCACAGATTAGACTTTATTAAGAGGTGCTGGTCTTAGGAAATGTGGTTTGTGGGAGCCATGTTCGAATTCCAGACCGGTTTTACCAACCTCACACATACCTACGAGAATTTTTCTGTCATTGAACTAATTTTGTTCAATTTCCGGTGTAGCATGTTAAACATTGTTGAGACCTACATTCTAGCAGGCTATGGGAAAAGACCGTTCAAATGTAAAATTATTTCCGCTATGCTGGCATTCTCCAAAGAAATCAACTCACTTGGGAGTTATGTGGGAAATGATATAACTTTTCAGTATTCTTTTCGGTATACCTTGTTCCATGTTAGGCTGTAGACCAATTATTTTTATCGTTGTTGTTGCCAGTTACTTAATCATTCGTCGCCCGATTACAACATAATGACTGCTAAATTTCAGTTGAGAAGAACACATTTAACAACGCAATAAGTTTCGACCAGTCGTTCTACCGCGTGAAAAACTAGCTGTATTCACAAGCGTTCGGGGATATTGGTTTACAACGACTTTAAACCGGCGATCTATTAATAAGAGTTTCACTACATTGCATACTGATCAACCACTCCATTTGAAACGACTGATAGATAGATGACATACTAATCAACCTCGGTGTATTATTTCAGAAAGCAACGAAGAAAAACCTACTTGTAAGTTATAAGGTACGGAATTACCAAAATCAGTTGATTGTCGGATAATAAGGTATACACTTCTAAGGATGGATGCTGGGTAATGTAACTGCGTGAGCAAATGCGATGCGCGATACAGAAAAAATAACTTGGTTTGAAGTCGGTCAGAATTACTTAGGGAAATTTGTTTGCTATGCCAGATTAACAGGCAATTAAGGCACCTTAAAAAAACTACTGTAGAACTTCGTTCGCCTGTATGATTCATACGTGATAAGTCATCAAATCGATACAAACTATATACCCGTAGATTGCCTCATTCTCCATTGATGTCGGTGGTGAACAACTCACCACTTACCTGTTATTATTTGCCATCCTGATATTCAGTTCTTAATGTGATCACCACTGTGCTTGTCAGACTATGGTTGCATGGATCGATCTGGGAACGACAGTCTGGTTGGTTAAGCAGAGTTAATGAATAAAGTTGAACATTCCACTGATAAGCAAGGATTTGACATTCAAATAACCGACAATTGTGACCGAGTTCTACACATGGAACCATAAATGGGACTCAATAAGTGAAGTGCCATCCAACCAAGTGGAACCGAATTACCTGCACATTACTTAACTAGCAAAAGCTTTTAAAACAGAGGACCTCGGTTACAATGGCTCACAAGCTTGTTGGAAGAAACTGACGATTACCATTATTATGTCAAGATAACGGTATTTAATCCTGGTAAGGACAACCAATCTTGGTTGTTTGTATTGTTGCATACTATGTAAACGAACTGTTTGTTTAAACAGATTTCCCGGAACGATCTTCGAAATGCGGTTGTAAAAATAGAATTTCTTAAGCAATGAAGTGGACTAGTTTCGACAAAATGGTAATCAGCACTGACTGGCCAAACGAACATACTATCTACATTTACTCTAGTTCCCACATCATAATAGCCGAGGATGAGAGATGGTTAAAACCAAACCTGACAATTACTCATCAACTGATTGTAGCTGAAGGTTTAGCTATGAGAAGTTGACCTTTCCAACCGTGTCATCAGTGACACAATGGTCAACGCGCCTGCATAACAAATACATAGAGTGGAGTTCACATTCCAGTTGTGTCAAGACAATGCTTTTTGGTGGGTTATGATAAGAGGAGAATTTGTGCACAGCGGTTAGTTTAAAAAGGGTCTTTTGAATCCTCTGTGTGAATGCGATAGCTACGATGAAGTGTGGTTCGTGTGTATCCTATATTATTAATACTACTAATTGGTAGTCGATATTGATGATTTACTGTCATATAAAACCGTTTTACGATAAAGTTTTATAAAAGTTGAAGGATTACAATTCTGTTCACTGCGTATTGGTCACAAATGAGATAACCTAATGATGGAGAATACAAGCACAAGTGCAGATTACAACTCTACACTTTGTAGGCCACGGTTGACAGCATCCATTTGAGAAAAGTCTGGCACAATGGCAGAAACACAGGGACGCTTGTGCATAACATTCACCATAAATAGTTCGTGCTGTAACACTTGCAGTTTCACAAATACACCATGTATGCGATGTAAACCCGAAGGAATAAGGTCAGAAGGCATGCGTGTGGAGGCCTTTATGGTCCAGCAGGTAAGTGATGGTTAACCAGATGGTAGGCTAGTATGAACATGAAAACTAAATAGAGACTCTAATGGCAAGGTCTAGGTAGGGAGGAAATACATCGAAAACA